>JAQFZL010001059.1:0-11790 GCA_034695685.1 Galumna lanceata
CCATTGGCCAAATTTGATTGCACTATTCAAATCTACATGTAATAGGCTTTCGAAAGAGACAAAGATCATTTAAATCGGCGAGGTTCGAAAAGGAGAATCTACTTCTAAGTAGATAATGTGCAAGGTCTGTTAATGTCACATATTGTTATGGCAAAATTCTTCAAAAAAAAATTAGATACAAATATTATTACTTTAATTTAATTTTTCAAAAATAAAAAAAACATTTTATATATTGACGTAAATATAATAATCTTTATTTAATTTTCTATAAAAAAATACCTTGATGCTCTAAAGATTAATAGGTATATTCAAGAAGAATATCAAGTGTAAGAGAATTAATTTAAGATCATTTAAACAATTTATCAAAAATTCAATGAATAGTCATTTTGTTTTGTTTGAAACTTCATATTTTCAGTGCTCGGAATCCTTTTAATAAATGTCAGATACGATTAATTGGTTCAAAAATTGAAAAAAAAAATGAAAAACATTTGGGAATCGATAAAATCGATCTAAACTTCATTCAGTGCTTAAAATTTTAATTTTTCTTATCATAAAATAAATGGCTTTTCTTCACAAAAAAAATAGTAAATATTTTACGATAACTTCTTTATTGATTACACAAAAACTCGTAATAATAATGATTTCTCCCAAAATAATAGTAATTATTTTTGTGACTGATTTCCCTCTAATATTAGGGGGAACACACCTACGCCTCAAACCAAGAATTAAGAGTAGAATGACCTGAGTTTCCAATTTAAAGGAAAAAACTAATCTTTAAACAAATTTCAATAATTTTCCGGAAAATTAATAAAAATATTTATTGAAAATTTTCCAAATCTTTTAAAAAGAATATAAAAGAAATATAATTTCAGGAAAAATCAGACAATAATTGAGGTAAACCTCATTTAAAATAAATTTTTATTACTGTTTCGCTCAATATTTGCTTCAAATTCAAAGCCATTAGAAACAAATGGTCTCTTATTTCAGAAAGAAATGTAATATTTTATAAATTTATTTTATTAGAGATAATGATTGCATTAATTGAGGTTTTATTGTAATATTCTATACTTAAATAGATTTTTCCATAAGAAGTTTCAATTTGGGATTAAATTGAATTAAATTAACTTGTTTTTTCATTTAAATAAAATATTATTTACTCGAAATAGTATTTTTCATTTCCCTTAAACTCTTATAATTTAAAAATAATTAAATTAGTAGTCATTAATTCACTTAATTTCAAAAAGATTTTTTAAAATTATTATTATTTGAAAAGTGGTCGGTTTTTGAAATAAATTTTAAATATTTCATCAAGATTAATTTAGTAGACATTTAGGAATTCGCAAAATAAAGTCTATTTTTGATAGTAATTATTAATAATTAAATAGATTTACATATTTTATAGCGTATAGTCTATTAAAATACAAAATTAAACTAAAATTAAGTATTAAATCTAAAAATAAAATAAGAAGACATATGACATACGACAGACATTATTCACTTTAAATAAATTGTTTGACACTAAATATCCCAGAAATTATTTCGTGTCAAAAGATATTAAATTAAAACTAAATTAAGTGTTTTATAATTTGTCACAAATTTTATTAATATTAAAGTATTATTAAAATGATACTATAAAATGATCAAGGCATTTTCAGTTTGCAAGGCTAAACTTTATAATATTTATAAATAAAATTGAATTTGAAAAGTAATTTATTTGCTCTTGCTCAAAAATTTGGATTTATTTGACATTTTCAGTCGGAATAAGTGGGAAAACGTATTTGACATTAACCAGAGATGTTAAAGAGAGGCGAAGGGTTGGATTTTTAAACTTTTCAGAAAATTTAGCAATTTTTCAACAAATTAAGACAAATTACTAAAGTTTAAGGTATTTTAATAAGTAATTATACCATTTTAAGGCAATAAAAGGCATGCTTTTGAAGGTATTATACTAGATTATAAGCCGTAACAAAACAAAAGTTGAAAAACTTTTACAAGAAAAATTGAAAATTACACTTTTTAATAATTTGAACATGGTATTTTGATCAAAATAGTTATGTTTTACATCAAAATAACTAAAAACATAAAAAAGGTGTTTTATGTATTTTAAGCATTTTTAGCCTTTTTGAAGATACCCCTCCTTCATATCCCCATGAGCTGAGACCAAAATACCCCCATGACACCCCCTGAGATCGAGGAGCTTTAGCATCCCTGACATTAACTCATTTTGTGGTTTGCCTTCTCTCATGGAATAATGTAGTAAATTATTATTTTTTGTTGCGCAATTCTATACTAGTACATTTTCTAGAATATGGAATACTTATCAAGATAATAGCATAATCCTATTATAAACAAATTTACACAAACATATTAAAATAGAAATATAAACTAATGATGAATTTTGTTAGACTTATATTTTTATTTTAATTAATAGAATTAAAGATAAAATTTGTTATAATATGAAAAAATACTTTAAATTCAATTTATTTGAAAGAAAAGCACTTCAAAAGTGTTGCAAATAAACCAAATTTTAGTGATAAAAGTCTGAGAAAAATACAATAAAAGGCAAAGAATTTGATAAAATTGAAGTTTAATAAAATAAATAAATAAATAAATAAAACTTTAAATGAAAGAAAATTGAAGCAAAAATTGATTTATGTTAGAAATACCTGCAAATTGTATAAACGATAAGGCAGTTCAGTTTAGCTCAATTCTCTATTTTCAGTATCGATTGGGTGCGAACACAGAAATAATTCCTGATTTGAATGAATAGTGGGCTTAAAATTGATCTATCGGTTTGTCAGATCCAAAATGTTCTCTTTAATAGAATTCCAGTTCAAAACCAACATTTGAGAGGAGTTCCAGATCTTTGGCGATGATATGAATGCTGACAAACAGTCATCCTATGAGACCAACAAAGAATAATATCGTTAGTTATGAACCGTTTGTCTATTTTTTTAAGCACTAAAAGGAGTTTAAGAGTTATTAAAGTAAAGTCTTTTCTCGATAACTGTCGAAGTAATGGACTTTGGGTTTGATATAAACATTTGATAAAAAAAACAAATTAATATATTTTCATAGATTTTATGCAAATAAAGGACTTATAGTTATTAAACTCATTCGACCCTAAAATATGATTTGATATAAATTTTGAAAATTTTTAAAGAAATATATTTACTATTTTAAAGAAAGTCATTAAAATGCAGTCCATTAAAAATAGGGACAAATTCATTACAAATATTAGAAAATTATTTGAAACCAACCCTTAGTTTTGATTAAATAAGTTTTGGTAAAACAATCAGTTTCTCAAACTTTTTGGTTATATAAATGATTTGATAAACGAAGTGATGATTCGATAAAAGTTGTGATTTAAGGGAAAATAACGGCTACTCAAAGGATTAGATACACAAATAATTTTTTGTGGCGAACTGTCAATAAGTATTCCATATAAAGTGTTGGTCACGAATACAGACAAAATAATATCGCATTCAAACAATAGTTTAGTCCAAAAAGTTTTGGGAAATCAATCGAAAGTATAGATGAGTTTATCGAAGGAGAAATGAAAAGAAATTGTGAATTAGAAGTAAGACATGGCTCAGACTCTCATAATAGTTTTGCTTCAATGCGTGTCTGCTCTGGGAATTCACTATTGTTTTTTAGATACAAATGCAATCATTGGAAACGCCTAAGGGATCAGATGTGAGATTTTACCAACTCTGAGCCCAAAAGTACAACACAGATGACTGAATAGAACTGTTGATAGAGTGAGGAAACCCAACTAAAACAATAAGGAGAGAACTAACACTATTTCACAAAATTCAGAAAAAAACGCTTCTCTTTCTACTCTCTCTCTCTCTCTCTCTTTGGTTTATTTTGAAGACAGAATTAGTACAGATTTTTCTTTAAACCACTGATTCACTCATATAATAGATTTTGTTTTTTCGAATAAACACAGAATTACTCACCAAAAGTGTTGTGTCAGAGACTCTTCAGACTATATTTACTCGTGTTGTGCACTCTTTGCCACTCATGACTTCAAAAAGTTATGTTTAATACTTAAGATTTTCTCAATTAAAAGGAAGGATACGATTCATAAAAGGTAGCGCACAGATGTGTTCACCAGTTTTATAAACCAAAACACAACCACTGGTAAGTGTCCAAACATATAGACTGTGTCTTTCATCGTCTATTTGATGGCACAGAAGAGACAAAAGAGTTGTAAAACTATTTCATTTCAGAAACGGTTTACGTGTTCTGAAGTTAATCATCATTTTTCACGTTTTTATATACAATTCTAGTCATTATATTAATGTCTGTTTTAATCGATTTTATACAGTTTTGAAAATAATGATCACTTTATTCAGAAATTAAGACAAATGTCTGACCAAATCCTCTCTATTTAATCAATTATTACAGTCTCTGGTATAGAATATTAGGTGCAATCATCCCATTCATTGCAATTAATGAGTTTTTTGTTAATCAATTAGATTTAGGCTTAAATTTATATATAATTGCGAGAAATCAACAAAACTAACAAACAGTTAATGAAAGTTTAGAAAAGTTTTCTATGAAATCAGAATTAGAGTAATGTTTTGTCAATATTTGAGTTAAAAATAGTTTGAATCCACTCATACGACACTCTAAGCAAAGCCATTGACATATCTGTGAAATATCTTATAATCTCAAAATCGATGTCTGCCTTCCATAGAAAGTGATCAGTTGTGAACTGCTATTTCAAAGAAGCAGTCATTATAGCACTGTATTAGAAGTCATATGAGTTATATCATAGCTGTAAGACATCAAACTTCACACAAAGTAATCAATTAATGAAAAACCAGTGAAGACATATCGACATAAATGACAATTCACTCTTCACTGGACACTCATATGCTATTCATATTTGAATGAATAGAAAATAGTAAATCATATGTTTTACTAGTTATTACTTAACCTTTATTTGGTTATTTGTTGCTTACTTAATTATTAACAAGGTAATTGATATAACAGGTAATAATGAACTGAAATCCACTTAAAAATTCAATTAAAACTAAGTGTTATTTCGGTAATAAAATGAGACATAAAATTAATTTTATGTTTTTATTTTCATTTATTTACGATTAAATGTTTTTCATTCAAATCGATTGCTATCATAATCTCGATGTAAGACTTTTGACCAAATGTTCAAAACAGAGATCAAAAGAGACTTAATCTCTGAATAAAGTTGTAATTCGAGGAATTAGAAGAGAAAATTGCAATTTCTTATTCCAAGAGATGTCAAACAACAAGTTAAAATTGGTATACTTTAACCTTGGACATATAACGTACATGTATACACTTTATTATATAATTTATTTAAGTTATAAGAGAAGTAACTAATTTTGTTTTGTGAACAACACTTATGAAACCCATTTTCTCAATTATTCATAAAATTAGAGAAAACAAAGAATAGAAACACTGAATGAGAAAATAATAATAAAAATTAATTACAATTATTAGGAAAATGTTTTGCATTAAGTTTTATATCAAGACTTGAATTTGAAATCCTTTAGTCTTCGAATGAAATTAATTTATCAAAAAAAAAAGTTTACTTCAGACCATATAAATAATTAATTTTTAATTTGAATATTCTAAAAATAAGCACAAAATTAGCAAGTACATCTTTAATTTTGGATTTGAGTTAGGAAACTCTTGTATAAACTTTTAATTATTGATTAAAATAAGGATAAAATTTACTTAAAATATTTATACTAAAAATTAGAAATGTTGTAACGATTTGTGAAGCTGTTCTTGGAAATTCAATTGTGAAACTGAGCATAATCTTGCAAATGGTAAGGTATCCAAGAGATTAGCTCTTGGGAAACATTCATCGCTGAGCGAGGCTTACATTGGAATTAATTTTAAAAATATTACTAAAAATTTTACGAATTGTGTATTAAAAAACATAAATCTTTTATTAAATTCAAAACTTTAATCCGTAATAAAAATATTGAAAACATCTAAAAATATTTTTTTAAGAAAAGATCGTATTTTTTCAAAAGAGTTTCTCCTAAAGTATTTTATATAAAAAAAGATTTACAAAAAAAAATCTTCAAAAATCGATTGAAATTTTTTTTTAATGAAATGAAGAGAACACTCGGTTTAAAATTTAATACCATTGCAGACATGTGTGGATCAGTTGTGCAAAAATTCTGTCCTCTTTTTTAGGAATAATTGACTCAACGATCAATAAATGAGAGATTATTTCCGTTTCCTCAATGAATGTAAAATATCCGAGAAACATTGAATTCAAAGCATTTTTTAGAGAACTCATGCATTCATTGAATGCATGTTTTGAATGAGATTTTGTGATTTAATATGAAATGAAATGTTTTTTATTTGACAGTCATTAGGAAAATGGTCGCAATAATATGAAAAGCAGATAAACAACTCTATTGAATAACAAATAGGAATTCCAAATTAAATTCAGTAAAAATGAGATAGGACAAATTTTATACAAAAGCTATCATAATAGTTCTTCAATTATGTTTTCAATTTTTATTTTGAGCTAGCCCATCTTTTGAATAAAAGACTCAGAATCAAAATATTGGAATTTCATTTTAAAAGTGATGACATTAGGTTTGAAACAAAGAAACTTTCTAGAACCAATTCAACGAGATATATTTCTAGAAATATTTTTAGGGACATATTTCACTTTTAATGGACATTCCCATAGAGAAAGTTTCTAGAAATTTTCTTGAAGCTGAGAAAGTTTCTTTTGTCAAAAGCCTAGATGACATTCTTCCTCTCATTTCAAATTTAAAATCAATTTCTCTGTGAATTCTTTGAATTAAACAAAATTAATTTACCATGATCAATATATGAATTCCTGCACAGATTTATCTAATTTGATTATAAATAACTTTTAATCAAATTTTTATAATAAAATAATAAAATTTCATTAATTATTGAACGAAATTTGTTTATATTATGAATAATAGATTTTTATAACAGAAATAAAAAAATTTGAATATTGTATTCAATATATTCAGTGTTTTTTATCTTTCATTTTATTATTCGTTTATTATTATTACTTTTTTTGTTGTTATTAAAGCACTCATTGTTTCGATTTAATGATTAAAGTCATTAAATGTTGGAATTAAGACATTTTATTGCAATTATTGTTAATTATATTTAATAACTTAACAATTGATTAAAATATAAAAATTTCAATAAAAGTTAGCATGATAATAATTTAAATTTTACCAATAATTAAAGTATATTAAACAAATTAACTCTGAGCCAGGTTAATGTAAATGGCATAGGTGAAATATTTCATGAAACAATCAAGTTCAAGTTGGAAACAGAATAACAAGGTCATATTAATGTCAAACTATTATTTAAAAACAGTATTTAACTTAAGGCACAAAATAATTTGTAGAACAGAATTGAGTTTGTTTACACTTGGTCTATTATTTGAATTATTCTAGATATTCAAATAAACTATTCTAAGTAAACCAAAATTTTAACGATCGGATGAAATTCTATTTATATATTGAATATCAAATAAAACCCGAAATCATTGACGAGTTAATTGAAATAATGTTATCTTAAAATAACAATGAATTCAAAAAATGGGTTATTCTCGACAAAAGTCAAACCTATTTATTCAACGCCCATACGTTTTAAGACATTATTTTATATATATAAGACATATAAGTTTTAAGTATTTATTACAAAAGTGAGAATCATTTAAATTATGTTCAAATATTGACCTAAAGATACAACTTTACATTTGACACTATTCTTGGTGTTTTATTTTTGAAGTTTCTTAAAATTATTGTAATTTTAATATAACTCAGGAAATACCAAAAGAAATTTCATTTAAACCTTTGCATCTGAAGAAGGAATGAATTGAGTTGAGAGTATCTCTCAATATATGAAAATCAAAATTGAGTCAAACTTTGAGGCCTCAATTCAATGGAAAACACAATTCATTTACATATAATGAATAACAAATTTTGTGTTCAAAAAGCATTTTTAGAATCAAATTGTAGACCAAAACAGTAGTCCTTCTCATAGAATGGATAGCAATAAATGGTTTTTAATTTGATTGTCAGTTAGACCTCAAATGAAAACAAAAGAAATTGTTATCTAAATTGTCATTTGAATCGTTAAATAATTTTATTATTCAATTGTGACTTCGATTCAAATGCAAAAAACAATCAAATTGTTAGCAATTGTCTCATATGTCTTGAATGCAATTTCAGCACAAAATAACAATAATAGAGAAGTTAAGAGAAATACATTTCTGTTCACACGTAGTGTTGACTCAGCTCTCGATTTATGCTAGAAATCAATGGCAATACAAACAAACCTACAGTTAATTATGGCTTAAACATTATCTAATCTTTTGGTGTTTATAAAAAAAAAATTTCTTCAATTCATTGTTTATTTGCATTTAATTAAAGCTTATAATTCTTAATTACAATACTTATCCTATTTTTACTCTCAAAAACATCTCTTTAATATAATAAATTGAGCAAGATTATTCCTTTTTTCACTCTTTATTGATGGCTTCACATTAATCCACAATTAGTTAATTAAGTTTTTTTGCGCATAAAGTTTGCATATAATTATGATTGCAATAAACCATTTCCTATATAAGCCATAATCTCTAACAAAATAATTGAGTTAGTATATATTCTTGGTATAAAACTAAGACAAATGATCAAAAATAGAAGTAAAATCAATTGAATTTCGTGCCAAACATTAATTAATTGTGAAAATCATTATGAAATGAATGGTAAAAATATTTGATACCATTTAGAGTAACACAACATTTGAAGAGAGAGTATATAAAAGACATCAAAAATTAATTTAATTTATTATAAATTTAACTCAAAAATCAATGAATTCAATGTTATATTCGCGTCAATGAATAAATGGTGAATATTGTGCGCTATTTGTGCCTCGATTAGTATTTATTCAGCGATGTGTTACTTTTGGAAACAACTCAATTTTTATTGTTACTAGTTTATATATTACTCTAGATGAATATATGATCAGGAAACTTCAATTTAATTTTAATGATAAATAAATCATTTGAGAATGAACTTGCCAAGTTTGTCAAATAAATTACTTATAGAAAAAGAAAAATAATCCTTTTTTGCTGAATATGAGTTCTAGGAAAATTGATCAAGTTAAATATAAAGTCAACACTTTGATTAAGGTCTCAATTTTTTTATCTCAATATAAGAGTATATTTTTTGAGAAAAAAAATATAGTGAAAGGATTTTGTCGATTATTTCAGCAAAAATTGAGTTTTAGATCACGTTTTGGATAAAATAATTCCAAGAATTTTGAGTCAATAAACAAGAATCTAAAAGAAAAGTCAGTAAACGACTAATAAATTCAATTCGGTTCCAATCCTTACAAAAGTTGTGATAAAATGTTGAAAAAGTTTAATAAAAGTAGAAAATTAATAAAAATTTCTGAAAATAATTACCCAATTCTTTCTCTAAAGTGAATCAAAATAAATGAGAGACAATGAACCGCCATATTTTACTAATGGGTCTGTTGTCGAGCGAATACAAATTTGCCAAAACAGGAGACTTTCCTAAACGAGTTGACACTATATATGGCGTTTAGTCTTGGTCATTAGACCTTATTGCAATACTTAAATTGAACGAACAATTGAGACAAACTATAATAAACTTTAATGTACTCAACATTTGAATCACTGGATATTATTTTCCATATTTTAATGCTATTATCAGTTGAAGTGAAAAATGGCAACAATTATATGATTGCATTTATTCCAAGTCTAGTCATTGAAGGCAAAGAAGTTATTCTTTCTAAACAATTATAATAATTACACAAAAAATACTGTAAAATAAGTATTGATTTTTCAATTAATTAAAATGAAATATTTGAATGAATTTGAGCCTAAATTCAATTTGAGTAAAGCATTCGTAGAATTAAATGATGCCATCGATTGCATTATTATCGGCTCTTTTTCAAAGACCAGATATTATTATTAGAAACTATGAATGTGTGCTATTTTGCTGATCAAAACTATTCGCTTCTCATATCAGTGGCTATTATTGTCTATTAGAGTAAAGCACTCCATACTGTTGGCACTGAGTATTACTGGATATAATCAAAGTCAGTACAAACTCAACAAACTTCTAACCAAACATTGAATAAGTATATTAAAGGCTGATATTATATTAAGTCAATGCAATGACCAAGATATTTATCATACAATAATAGAAATGTTTATTGTCTGACATTCTATAAATTCCTAACCCATCAAACAAATATTAAATCCCATTGAATTAGTTTAGGATATGGTAAAGCGCTTACACCTTGCTAATACATCCAATTAAGACCAATAGTCAGACCGACATTTGTTTTATTTTTTTTATATATAATAAGTTTTATTTTTCATTTATATTTCATTTAATACCTATTATATGAGTAAATGCCTAAAAGATTCGCTGATAATATTTTATTTGAAGCCATTATTTCTTCATTAGAGTTAGAAATAACAAAGGAAGTGATGTAAGTGATCTTGGCAATAATTCTTTCAACAAATAGGCATAAAATACCAATTCATGTGAAATGAAAATACTTTGAATTAAAAAATTCAGAATTTTGTGACCAACGATGAAATGATGGTTTAAATCAATAGGCAAAAGTAAGAAAATAACCAAGATATTTAAACAGCTGAAAATTGATACTTTTTTACAGTTTAAACCTTTGAAATTTTAAATTAAATTCTTAAAAAAATAAAAATTAAATCTAATAAAAGTATCTAAAAAATGACGAGATTCAAAGTGCTCTCATTTTTTATCTTTTTAGCTAAAACGTAAAAAATGTTCAAAAAAAATACTTTAAAAAACTAACAAGGTTTTTTATTTAAAAAAATTCACTCTAAAAGATAAATCAATTTTAAAAATCAATTAAAATATTGTATATAATTATCAAAATATTTGATAAAATTGTCTATAAATGGTTTACAGCGTTTAAAACCCAATAAACTTAATAAGTGTTAACAATTGTGACAATTTTGGTGACCCCTAAGGAAATGATATGCCACCAGAGAGGTTGGGTTAACCCCCCAGTTCTTCATATATATTGAAATGAGGAAACATTGCATAAAAAGTGCTACAAAACATCTCTTATTCGGTTGAATACTCTAATTGAAGGGCTCATCAAATAAGCGTTTCGTGTCTGAGATCTCAAGAATAAAATTCTTGTATTTTTGTAAAAACGAGTGAATATTTTGTCGATGTTTTGACGAAATAAAGATTTTATTCTTCATTTTATTCAAAATTTATTATAAATAAAACATTTGAAAGAATCAAAAGTCAGACTTATTTATGAATTCTGCAAATATTTTTTTCGCAAAGCAGTTGACTTTTCTGCCCCAACAGTCAGAGGACAGAATAAATGACATTTGCAGGAATAAATTAAGACGAAAAGAAAAATTCATTTGCCATTTGCTGACAGTAATACTTATATTACTGAAGATTCGTATGAATAACTCAAATGAATATTTTCTGTTTTTTAGATAAAATTATAGATTTTTTTCACTTATGTAGTACAGGCTGTATTGTACAGCACAGAATTAGCACAGAATTAGCACAGGACGAATGGCTGACTAGAGGAGACAAACTGCAAAATTAATAATCCTTAGGCAATATCACAATAATTAAGAGTAATGTTTGAATTACTGTATATTTTGATTATATATTTCCTGTATTTCTCTGCAATAATTGAATTTAAAGTTAAGGGGAAAAACAGTAGAAA
>JAQFZL010001060.1:0-11783 GCA_034695685.1 Galumna lanceata
AAGTCATTGATTTGTATTTCATTTGTTTGACTCTCAGACCAATTGTTTGCAAACATTTTCTCAAAGTATTCAGAGTTCTGTTCGACAAACCATTTGTGACAATAAATGTAATTAAAATCTTCACTCTCTTTGAGTTTAAGTTTGAATTTCAAGTCTGAGTTCTTCTGATTATTGAATGCTTTGGCCATTGTTTTAGTCATTCTATTGCTTTCCATTTGTTTGTTGTGAAACACATCTTCCGGTGAAAGTGGTTTATAAGTGAAAGTATGTGAACTGAAAATATCGATCGCGTCCTGAAATCGGCTAATATTGAGAGTTTTGGGAATCTTATATCCATTGTTACCCCAAATACAGACCAACTTGTATTCATTTAAAGCCATTGAAATGTTATCGAAAGCAATAATTTCAGTGAATTTATTCGTGGATTCAATAAGTTTAGGAGTGTTGGCGTTAGAATTGTTTCCGTTTCCTAATTGAATCAGTGTTTAGTCCAAATGAATAAATATATCCTTTCGTTGTTAATAAAAGGCTGTGATTAAGTCCAGTAGAAATCAATTGAATTTTTTCTTTCAAATGAATCATTTGAGGGAAAGTTATGCCATTGTTATGACCCAAACCTAACTGACCTTGATAATTATCACCCAATGAGTATACGTTTTGACTAATAGTCAGGAATAAGACATGGTTTTCACCGCAAGAAATGTCGATAATTTCCTCGTCGTCGAAGTTAACAATTGTTGGGATTTTTACTTGAGTTGAGTTGAAGAGATTATTTCCAAACCAAAAGATTTCGTTATCTTCACTTAACAGATAAGTACTTTCAATACAACACTTTATATCAATAATTGATTTATCGATTAATATGATTTTCTGTGGTTTACGATAAGTTCCATTACTCTGTCCGTTACTCAACTCTCCGTTGATGTCATAACTACAGGTATAGACTTCATGTGTTTCAGTTAAACATACCATAAAATAAGCGCCGATTTCTATATTAATCATTTGTTTTGAACACAACTCAGGAATAAGTGTCGGCTCTGAAACAGTCCTGTTGTGACCCAAACCAAGTCTTCCTTCTCTGTTATCACTGAAACCATAGACTTCATCACTATTTGTAATAAATATGACATCTTTTGAATCAAATTTAGAGAAAATAAATATTTTCTTTATTTGAGAAAACATTTGTATTTCAATGACTGACAACTGTTTATACTTTAAATTCATTTCTGTATTAAATAAACAAAATTTAATATTATTTTAATAATAAAAACTTACTTTAATTATAATTAATTCTTTTGTCGACAATTTCTGTAATTTTAATACTGAATTAAAACAAATTATGAATAAAATACTTCAAATCAAATGCAAAACTCATCAAAAATGTGACTTTCATTGAAATAAATGTTCGATAGTATCGAATCGATTCAACTAAATGTCAATAAAAAGCAATTATTTGTTCAATAGTATCAGGGATGATCAAGGTCCGCCTTCGGCGAGGGGGTTGGTACCTATTTTCGTCCGGACAGAGGGGTTTTCAAGCTATACCCCCCTGAGCCGCGCGACAGGGGGGTATAGCCCTAAAATTTTTAAAATGTCTTAGAATGAGTTTTTATGCACTGTTTTTAGCTTACATATAGTTTAATTAACTTAATTAACATTGAAGAAATTACAAAAATTTTGCAAATTTTTTAAGAAATAACAGCCTTTAATTTATGCTTGAAAACTGTAATTTTGAGCTGAAATCAATGATTTTTTATATTTTGCTTAATATTTACAGCATTTTATTAAATTTTCACTAATATTTCTTCCAATTTACTGTTTTTCTGGCCCATTTTTTCCCTTTATTTTTGCCGCTGCTCTTGGGGGTGGGGGTGTACCTCGACGAAATCTCAGGGGGTATAGTCCTATACCTCCCTCTTGATCATCCCTGATACAACGGTTGGCTCAAAAGAATTATTTTAGGAAAGCTTTAACAGTTTATTTAAGATTATAATTAAGAAATCAAATTTTGATTGTTTTTTTTTGGTTTAATTACATTAAAATTAAATTTAAACACAAATTTTAGAAAATTTAAGTTTTATTCAATTATTTGTGGTTTTCTTTTGATAGAACTCAAAACGAAAGCTATGCTTAGACATGAATGAAGCTTAAAGCGAACACTCACAGCTGCTGCAGCACACACACACAGGCTATTACTCTATTTAAATCAGGCGTTCACTTTTATATCGAGTCTCAATAAAGTTTGAGTAAAGGGAACAATTGACTCGTCTCTGCGCTGTTTTAAGCATTGGTATTAAGGGTCTGAAACAAACATAAACAAATTATATATTGATATAGAGAGCAGAAACCCTTATATGATAAGTATAGTATATGGTAGTACGATACGAATCAATTTCTATAGCAGCATATTTGGGTTATGAACTGGTTACAAAATCTCAACTACAAGATTAGTGGTTAAACCCTTACCACCAGAGTGAGCGACAGTTAATATAAACCAAAATTTTGTAAATTAGAATAACTTCAAATGAAAATATTCGCCCATAAAATACGTCAAAACGTCTAAAATAAAGTCTTTCCAAAAGTTACTTGCAAAGCTTTCAAAACATAGCATTAATTTAAGCGTCAATAACATGTAATTTATTGTACTAAATGTCATTGAATTCATCAACGTTTTATTTGTTTGATTGACGCTATTTTCTAAAAGCATTGCAAATAAGTTTTGAAAAGAGTTTAGTAAAGAATTGCATAAACTTTAATTGAAAATCAAAACACATTTCAATACATTTGAAAACAAAGTTTTACTAAAATTAAAATCATAACAATTGATGCAAATTCAGTGATTCAATGGTTTTGGGTTAACTCCAAACTTAACCTTTAGTTGTGAGCATATCTTCAAATCATTTAACATTAAATACTTGAACTGTACTTTGATTTTAATTCAAATTTAAAAATGTTTAATTAGTTAATTATAATTAATAACAACTGATTGCTGTCATTGTCTCTACAATTGTCTCTACAATTGTTATTTGGTTTCAAACATTTGATTGATTTTATACTTTAGAGTCGGATAATGGATATGTCGGCCCTTAATAGGGCTCAAATGAAAAGTGATTGTGAGGATGACTGGCGTAACGGACCCGCAAAACGATGGTATGATATGTTGGGTCTGTCCTCAGACTGTCAACACTATGACTATGGATTTGAACTGAAGCCACAAAATAATTGCAATTCGCCGAAGAGATTGAGGTTAGACTCTGAGGACGCCTTCCATTTGGTTTCTCAAATAAATTGGGAACGAAATGTCATTTGGGATTCCGATGCCGTCCGACAACGGGTTATGAAAAGTATTGGAAAGCCATCGATTGCTGGTTGGATACCAATTGAGGAGAAGAGAACGGCTCCCGATTTCTTCAAACCAATCGATGAAAATACTGCCAAAATTTTGATGAGTGAACTGACATCTAATGATATCAACAATAAATGTAATGAAGACATTAGTGATAAAACTATTGATAAAACAAACGATTTATCGAAAAGAGGTTTAAAACATTCTAGGAAAAGAAAAGTCCATTTCTCTGATGATATCGAAAAACACACTAAAAAACCTGAAGAAGTCTCACAACTAAATGGTGTCATAAAATGGGTGTCAACTCTACCCGAAGAGAACAGAGAACTGGCTTTGAAGCGATGGGAAGACAACATAATTTGGGACCCGAGAGAGATGTCATACATTCCCAAACCAAGAATAATACCATTCAGTAGTGATGATGACAACGCTATTATCGATTTGAGTGATTTCGAAGACAATTCAAAAGATTCCAACAATAATTCAGTGGCCGATAGCTTAAGACAATTGTCACTAAATATTTCAAATGATGAATTCTATGCGTCGGTGACTAAGGCTGAGAACTCGACTCATATCCCTATCATTACTCATTCAATTCCTGCAATAAAATTAGATGAGTTATGTTTCCCGAGTTGGGACCACGACTTCTTTAGGCCAATTCTTAAACGTTCGCGTAATTTAAATCCAAAAGTAGAGCATTTGGTTCTATTATGTGATAATAATAACTCCAGTCATTCATCTGAAGCTCAAAACACAATAGATTTAAGTAAAAATCGCATCAAAACCATCAGAGAATTGACTGCAACAGAAGGAAACATTGTTTTAATGGAATACTCAGAAGAGAGCCCACCTCTACTGATGAGAGTTGGAATGGGATCTCAAATATTCAATTATTTTAAGGCAATTTATAATTGGATTTTATCTTAATTTTATTTTAATGACTAAACATATAAATATTTTATAGAAAACTCAGGATAAGAATTATAATCCAGAAGAACATCGATTTGCTTCCACCAAAGGTGTGACCACCTCTCCATTTATCGGTGAAATTGGCCAGGGTAAAAGTCAATTATCATTTGAAAACAATATGTTTCGTTCACCGATTTGGGAGCATTCCTTTCCTGACACAGACTTCCTCATCATTAGAACAGAAGACAAGTAAATTAGAATTATTTTAATAATGTTTTTCATATTTTCTTCCTTTAGTTACTTTATTCGTGAAATCGATGGTCTTTTCGTTGTGGGACAGACACTACCTCTGATGGAAACGCCTCGATTAAAATCTAAACCATTTTATGATTTCGCCAAACAGTTCGCTAAAGTATTGCTCAAAAAAAATTATTTTCACTAAAAGTGTCTTTTTATCAGATGTTTATTTACCGCTTCTTTGATGGCAAGAAATCCGTCTCTAATTTAGAATCATTTTTACAAAAATCATTTCCTAATTTAACCAAAAATATGATTTCAACTATTCTTAAGCTCTACACCGAAAGAGTAAAATACCAATCGGATCGTAAGTTATGTTTTATTAACTTTTTTTTTTCTAAAATTATTTTTTAGGTTTTAGACTAAAGAGTGAAATCCCTTTCGATAACCAAATCAATGATTTATTGACTCCAGAGAATTGTTGCGCTTACTATTCGTCTGCCATAACCGCTGCCACAACTCTTAAAGCCATGGGTTTTGGCGATCGTCTTTTCTTAGATAATAACGACGAAAATTGCGATAACAAATTAGATGAGCTCTGGTTTGCGCCCTGGAATACAACAGTGTCTTATATCGCATCTCTTAACGCAAAAAAGATGCTTAACGTAAATGACTATAACGAAGACGGGTCTATTATCTTTAGAAATCAGTCGTATAAAGAATTTAAGGTTTTCTTAATTATTCATTATTTTTTAGATTTGATGACTTATTTTAATTTAGGATCAAATGCCTGCAATGAAGAGATGTCTTCCACTTTCAGAGCGAACTATCAAACGATTAACACTAATTAAAGCTCATGAATGGCTTATTACTTATGGGATGTCCAGAGATAAGGTATGATCTAATTTCTGAACATTTATTTTATTATTCCAATGATTTTTAGGTCAAAAGATATAAAAATCTAAACGAAATTCGAGAACTTATTAAAGATTTATCTAAATCTCTGAGAGAAAGTGGTAAGAATTGAGTCATTTCTTTAGAAAACATTTTCATGTCTAATGTTTTACTGATAGGAGTGACGACAAACATCACTAAAACTAAAAACACAGAACACTATTACAGAATTCAGTGTCAGAAAGTTTTTGATTTGCATTCGAGGTTTTACTCAAAACAAGACTATGAAAGTGATGAAAGTGAAGAAGAGGAGGAAGAAGAAGAAGAATCTGATTCGGATGTAGAGATATGGGGACAGGATTTGGAAGCAATGCTTTTGGAAAATAAATCATTAGAAGAGATTCAATTCGAACGCGAAGAGAAAGAACGCAAAGAATGGGTCAAAGAAATTAAAGGTCAAAAAGACCCAAAAGAATCTGAAAAGAAAGAGAAACGATCTTTTAAGGGGAAAATACTTAAAATTAGCCGAACCTATGAAAGAGAGGGTAAAAAGTTTATTAGACATGAGATCGTTCGCAATCCAAAAGTTATTGAAGTCTACACTAGATTTCGAGAAACGAAATCTGAAGACTTTATCCGACAGTTGAGTCTCGTTAAGAATATCACCGAAAGCGGTAATACTAAGTCTAAGTCAAAGAATAAACCAATTAATGGGGTATTAACTTCTTTATCTGAAAATGTATCGAATATCAGAAATGGTTTTATAAGTAATAATACGCCTAAAGATTTTGATAGTATTGATATGACTGATGATAATTCTGTCGAAGAAAACGAATCACTTGTTCGGGTGGACGGCTCTAAACTTAGATTTTCCAAACAAGTTGTTATCGAAGCCAATCAATTACTGGTTGAAGAAGAGCTTAAAATTAAACAAGAATTGGAAGAAGAAGAGAAGTCCAAACAAGTGTCTTATTTTATTAATCGCACTTCAAATCGCGTTAGAATCGATCCAATGGTCAGACTTAAGGATATTTTCGATAGTGTTATCCTCGAGGTATTAATTTAAACATTTTTTTTATTAAATACTTACTTATGATTTAAAATTTCTTTTTTACAAAACATAAGTAACTTATATTCAAAGCTTTAGTTATTACATAAAGAAACTGAAAAACACTCGGTTTTCAAGTAAAAGTGCAGACATTTGAAAGAGTGATTTACTTAAACCAGGAAACGATGACTATAATTAACAATTATCTTATTATTACTATACTTAGTCTTCAAAAAAATAAGTTATCTTAAAGTTTAGATCAAATATACTTTTGATGGAAACAAAATTAGTAAAATATATTATTTTATTCCTAAATTTAAGGTTCGAAAGCGTCAAGAATTAGATGAAAACATTGACTTATTTTTGGAACCAATTAGAGAGAAAGACGTCCCCGACTATTATGAAATCATTAAAAATCCAATGGATTTGCAAACGATTAGAACAAACATAAGAAGAGGGAAATATTCATCGCGTGAAGAGTTCCTTAAAGACATTAAACTTATTTATGAGAATTCTCTTGAATATAACGGAGAGGACAGCATAACAACGGACGCAAAAAAGCTCTTAAACTTATGTGAAGAAAAGTTGAACTCAATGTCTGACCGTTTGGAACCATTGGAGGCGATGTTAATAAACGGTAATCACTTAAATTAATCATAATATTCTCATATAATTGCCTTATTGTTGTTAACTTAATCATTAACTTATTGTTTGTATTCATAAATATACACAAATCATTACTTTTTATAAAAGCATTTAAATCTTATATTTGCATGAAAATAATTGTTTCAGAATTGAGTTATTTTTTAAAATTCAAAACTTTTAATTGTGTTAATATTAAACCGTTTTTTAATTTGAAGTGAAAATAAATTTTTCTTTTATTATTATTAGTGATTATTTGTGAAAATATCTAAAATTCATTTAATATATTTGTTCAGAAATTAATTGATTTTTCATTTAATTTGTTGCCAAAAATAACTGGATTTTAGTTTAACAGAAGTGTAAGCAATGAATACAATAAGAAATGTGAGAATTTCTATACAAAAGTGACAATAATAAGAGAAAAGGTCTAAGAATTGCGGACTCTCTGACACCAGTAAACAGTAAATTGTGTTGAGTATCGCCAAAGAAGACAAGAGATTATCCGAAAGCCATACCATAATCAACATCTGAAATGTCTGTTTATATAAGATAATAATATCTAATATTTGTTGGCGTAAAGCGTTGAGTCTTTCCAATTGAATGGACACATCTTTTATTTGATTTTTATATTCATTATTATTACTATTGTTTATTAGTTTTGGATTAGTTTTAATGTTATAATAGATTTCATTCTCCAATTGTTGGCATTTCTTACATATCATAGCCGTAATCGAAATGCAAAACATCTGTAAATAAATAAGAAATAGAGAAACAGTTTTTAGAAACTATTCCGACAACTTTTCTGAGATCTCTTTTTTTCTATTAAAGGTTTAGCCATAAATCAAATTATTCTGAGAAATGATAAATATCTACATTAGTTTTACTGTCTTTCGGCGAAAAGTGACTGAAAATCATTATAAATAGTTTTTATAAACACTTCAACTGAATTCCTCATATATTTAATTAGAATTTTTGGTAAAAATGGTATAAATTAATTTGATTTACGATTGAATTTATTTCTTTGCTGTCTCTTAAAAAAAAGAGATAATTCTTGTTTAACAGTTGTATCGCGAACCAATTGGTTTTAAACTATGTTTTTGAAATCAAAACTATTTATAATTCTCTTAAACTCTTGACATTCATTAGACACTCACTTAGAGAGCCAGTTAAGACAGTACTCGTATAATAAACTATTGCATAATAATAGAGATGTCTTCTTGTGATTAGAAAGTGTTTTCCCAATTTTTTTATGGATAACTCTTTAGAAAAGTCATGTCAAACCATCGTTAAGTTACAAGAATTTCACGCTTTGTTTACTTTCTAAGATATCTTAAAATAGAAGTTAACCTCAATTTATATCGATTTCATTTAAACTTATCTTAAAATTAAATTAAAATTCAAATAAATGATAGGATTTCTCTTTAAAAATGGGTATTCCTGTTATATCTCTGAAATCCTGTTTTAACTAAACTCAAAGACAATATTAAAGGAATTTCACAAAATTTTATTTGATTTCAAGAGTTTTGTAACTTTGTTTAAATCGTTTAATTAAATTTAAAATTCATATTAAATGTTTCAGTAAATAAAATATAAAAGAAACGCATTTTAATATTTTTGTAAATCTTATTCAACGTTTTATTAGTCATTTGTTTTTCATATCAAAGATTAAAGATTAGAAAAATCTTGTCTTTTTTAATGACAATTTTAATATATAGAACCAAAAAAAAAAAAGTAGCTAGGGTAATTAACTTTTCTCTTTTCTTTTCATCAGTTAAAGTTCTGGTCAAATGAGAGTCTTAGAAGTGAACATAAGCTCAATATTTTCTTGGCTTAAGTATTATTTTATAATATTAGAGCTCAATAGTTATTATTGTTCATAAATATCGATGAACATTGATCAAGGTTAGGTAAGAATGTCATAACAAATTCAAAGTATGTGATAATACCTTTGATATTAATAGAATTACTGCAAAAAAGTGTTGCAGAACTAAATCCAAATGAAAAACATATCGAAATATAGCGCTGTATTGATGTCTGACCAATAAATAGTCTGAGTTATGTGTTAAACGGGTTCGGTATAGATTGCGATCCCATTGTGTTATTTGTAGCGAATTAGTTATGAATTCAACAATAATTGCGAATCCGAGCAAAAGAAACATTAATATTGAATAGAGTCTGACATCTAATTTGGCACTGAATGGCATTGGCCTCAGAAATGAAGACGAGATTATTATCACTTCTTCTATTTGGCACTTCTTTGCGAAAAACAAAATAAAAGTAAGAGTGGCTGATATAGAATGCAATGTTGTGGTCAGTGTCGGACACAATATCGCTCTGAGATATCGCCACTCCAACAGCTCTAATGAAATGATTGCTATAAATCTCAACGAATAAACACTTATTAATAGAATAGGAATTCCCGATCTGAGGTTAAGCCACGAACAGTCGTTGACAAGACTATCATCAAATTGATTGCCGTCAATACTGTCGCCACTGTTAAGATTGTGGACACTTCCAAACATAAATCTGTCTGTCGATGGCAGTGATATCGACGGTAGGAATGCACTCATTTTCATCAAAACAATAATCCAATTATGAGTTTTTATATCAGAAAATAATATAATATAATTTGATTCTCTTCTAATAGATTTGTTTTTATCTTTAAATAGAAAACATATAATGGATTGAAATCTTTTCATTCTTGGCTTTTGACACAAAAGAGACTAACATTTAGTCAAATAAAACACTATTCTCTGTTTGGAGTCATTTGTTCGATAAATTCAATGTTGGTTTGAATCGAGAAATTCAATAAAAAGTTGGAACAAAATTAATGTAATTTTGATAATAAGTTCCCGAAATTATGTTAAAACAATTCATTATGTTTTCGGTTAGTCATCGCCTTTTCCTAAATTAATATTCGAGTAGAAGTTTGAACCACTTTTTTCCTGAATAAATGATTAAATCTTAGGTTATTTAATGACTAAACGTATTGAACGGATTTTCCTATTATTTGCCAAAAATATATTTTTGAATAAATTTTGTTAAAAAGTAAAGTAAACCGAAAACTCTTTTGTCTAACAATTAAGTATTAAAATAGTATTTTATAGAAACACATTTGCATAGAGAATGTAAATCACGTAAATCTAATATATAATTAACATTCGTTTGGTTTTGTTGTCATTAATTCTATGATACGACACAATACGTGACAGAAGACATTACCGGAAAATCGATACTGAATTCCAATTATTATTTGGACAATGCGTTTATATCTCTGTCGGAATCTATTTTGTGCGGCAATTATGGTGTGCCGCGAGTGTAGGCGACAACACTTTCACATTCTATTGTTTTACGAGTGAATAATCTTTCTTTTTGTTGGTCTTTAACACCGATAAGTGTCATAACCTTAAAGTTCTTTGAATTCTGTGATAACTTTTCTGAACTTCAATTTCATCCTCAAATGATAAAACATTTCCTTTATATCATAAAATTATTGCCAACTTTTTTGTAATCAATATCTGGTAAAAACTCGTTAACAATCCTTAGCCACTAATTTGAATGAATGTTGAGATCAAATTCTTATTTATATTTTTTGTTCAAATATTCAGTGAATATTAATTAAACTATGATTTTAAAAATAAATCAAACGCTTTAAGTATAGTTCAAGTATTTCAATGAAATAAAAATATAGAACAAATTTTTAGGTTATCTTTAAAGCATTTGTTAATTACTTAATTAATTTTAGTTTTAAATTATTCAAAACACTCTAAATAATAATAATTAAAATGAAAACCAATTCGTGGATATTTTATAATACTTTTTATGAGTGGTATAGACTCGGGTAATGAATAAATCGGATTATGTTCTCTCAATTCAATCAAACACTTGTTGTACACAAACTCATCAAAATATTTTTGTTTTCAATTTTCTTCTGATTGATTACAATATTCTTATACTACATTGGAATTGTGCTTGCTTATTATTGCTTATTATCTTAACAATATTACTTCACTGATAAACTGAGTCCACAATAAGTGTTTCTCGATTTCAGTTCAATAATAAATTCTTTGAATCCAATTCTTAAGAATCGATTAACAAAATGATTAATAGACTTATTTTATATGAGTTATATATCAAACAATAGGAAAATGGATAACATCTCTCTCACTCTCTATTCCTCTTTATCTTTGGAATCTTTGAGAATAAAAATATGAATTTATATGAGAATATGGCAGAGATGGCTAAAAGGGGGTATTCCGGAATACCCCCTGAGACCGAAAAATTGGCAAAATACCCCCTGATCTAAAGCGCTCAGAAGGACCCTACACTAGCCAGCCAGAAGCGCCTGCCCGATTTTTCTCTTTTTTTTTTGGTAAAAAATTTTTAATTTATGATGAATATTTACAAATTTAAAAATTAAAAGTATTTTAATTAAGTTATTTAAGGGTTTTAATGCTAGGAAAGGCTCATTTTTGAAGTTTTTATTTATTTTTACAAACTGTAATAAGAATAAAACTTAAAATTTTGACTGAAAAATTGCAAATTTGGCTAAAAAACTGAAAATAATTAAAACAAAGATTTTTTAATCAAAACTAACCTATAACTCATAAATTTAACATAAAACATCGAAAAACCATGTTATTTGTCATATTTAGCGTTTTTTTAGACTTTTTGATAATGCCCCCCCTGAAGCAAAAATTCAAAATA
>JAQFZL010001061.1:0-11776 GCA_034695685.1 Galumna lanceata
GTCAATATAGAAAATTGTATTAATTAGTACTAATACACTGTATATAATATAATAATCTCTATGTTATGAAATGCAATCATAAGTTGATTCAAGACTTCTGTTTATTAAAGTAATCAAATTTGAATGAATGAATGGTTTATTCAAATGTTTAAATAAGTCTTGATCAGTTTGAAATAAGAAATATCGCAACTAAGAGTTTGCAAGACTACTCTTTAGTTTTTTTGCAAAAAAATTTACTAAATATTCAAGCGAATTGATTGAAACAGCATTTGTTAGACATTGAAAATATTTTTAAGATATTTACTTCAGATTATTTACTTTAGAAATGTCTAACAGTTTATAAATATGTTAAACAAGTTAACAGTCAAAACCAAAGAAATCAATGATTAGATTTCATTTAACCATAACCTTTAAGTTATATTATATCTTGGTATTTATTTGTGCAATAATAAATTAATCTACTTATCTTTTAGTTATAAATTTTCTTGATAACAAATTTATTGATTAATTTATGAATTGCTGTCTAATATTCAATAAAATTTTATCACAAATTATATAATCATTATCTTGCATATTATGGTTGCAAATCTTGCATGAAATTGAGTAAATAAATGATAATTTATTCACATAAATAATTTTATCACTAAGAAGGAGATTCTCGTTTTCAAACATCGCCGATTTAAAAGATCTTGGTCTCTATCGGAAGCTTTATACACATTTGAATGATGAAAGCATAACGAGAATCTTCTACTAAGTTAGCAGAAATTATATTTTTTATTACCTTTCTCTTATTTACAAGTTTTTTTCCTGCTAATTTCATAATTAACAAATAAAAATATTCTTGATAATTTCACTTAATTCACTTGAATCGTCTTTATTTACAAAACTAATAATATTATTCATGCAAATAACTCAATATTATTGTTATAAATTCTACACTTAAGTATCACCAAATTATTATCATCTGTTCAATACCACAAAAGGGATGGCCAATAAAAAGTGATATTCTATGCTTTTCCTTATTTTGTTGCAGAATCTAATGATCTTAATAATGAAAAGTTTAAAAATTTAATTTTGACCCCTCCTTTGGCCATCTCTGATACACTTTCTCTAGTGTTGTGAATCTAGCAATTGCCAAGAATTGCCCTATGGAAATCGCCAGAAATTTATGACAATATTAAAATCTGGAATTGCCAGATAGATAATTTTAATGTAGCGCCATCTATAATTTTGATGAAATTTATTGAAAATTACCCAATTTTAAAGTTTTTCAATATAAAAATATGGTGAAATTTATTGAGTTTTAAGTGATTTTTAATTTAAAAACACAAAGCATTAAGAATTCATTCAGAACTATTCAGAAATTTAGAAAGTTGAATTAGTTATCATGGTTACCTTAAATATTTTAATAGATATTATATATTTGGCAATTTCTGGCAGTTTCTTGGATTATGTTTGAAATTGCTTGATTGTCACAACACTAACTTTATCTTACCTAATATAAACATTGCTTCACATGTAATCCAGACTCCAGTTATTATCAAGACTTCAGTGAAATTATATTATAAATGAGTTAATTATTTAATTTGTTTTGAATAATATTTTTGTAATTTCAGTGACGTCAGAGATTATAAGCAATCATGATATAAGCTTGTATATTTATTTATCTGAATTGAATTCTTGGTTATTCCATTCAATTTATTGATAGAAATCTTGGAAAAAGTTGTGATTCATTTTTTATCGTTTTTGTGAAGATTTTGATATTTATTTAAAGTAATAAAACACTAAATTAATAATACTTTAGTTTTTAACACTTTATAAACAAATTTGAAATAAAAGTGAAATAAGAGATTATTCCCTACTTATACCAGAAGAATGTCTGTTCACTATAATGTGGTCTCCAATATAACAACACTTCCTGAGAGTGATGACAGTTTAACACCATTTGATATGTAAGTTATAAATAATTTAAAGAATATCTATTCATTAATTTTAATTGAAATTTTATAGTCAAAAAACAAAAGTAAAGTTAAGATTTTATAGAATCATTATTATTATTCTGAGCCTATTTGTCATTTCTCTGTTAATTGTTGGTGTTTTACTCATTTGTGATATAATATCCTTAAATAAACCCGAACAAAGTCTTGAAGTAGAAGAAACAATCCCCGATTATTTATTGGATAGTAATAGAAGTGGAATCTATAAATTAACTAATCAAACATCACAACTTCTAAATTCACCAAGTACAACAACCCGGCCCCCAAAAAGAATAATTGAAGTTCCCATTGAACCAAACTCAGCACTGAATACCGGAAACACATTTCATTCAAACTATTGTCTAACAGATGAATGTGTGGACGCGGGTATAATGATTTTATATATTCAAAAATATTTTGTTCGAAGAGACATGCTAAATATTATCTTGATAAACTTAACGTTTGAATAATATTTTGATAATGATTAATTATTTTCAGCTGGGTATTTATCATCACCAATGGACCTGACTGTTAACCCATGCGATGATTTTTATCAATTTGCATGTGGCAATTGGCCCAAACAATATCCAATACCAAGAGATAACTTATTATGGAATAATTTTTTAAAAATTAAAGGAATCAATAAACTTAATTTTAAGAGTAAATAGATTATTTTTCTTGTGAATAATTATTTTCATTCTATTTATCCCAAACGTATCTAGATGATCTCAAAGAAAGGAAAATTAATGATTTTAAGCCTAAATCAATTAGAAAGCTCTTTGACATTTATCATAGTTGCAATGATCATGGTAGTTATTTGAAAATGTTATTCTTGTTGATTTTGTTGACATTTTGAATAATAGAGTCAAGGAATGAGAAGTCATACTATTCTTTAAAAAAAAGTATTGATTCAATCGGTGGTTGGCCTACAGTTGATAAATATTGGTCTCAATTTAATTACAATTTGGAGGACTCTATCATAAAATCTATGAAATTCAGTCACTTTCCTATCATTTCTTTCGAAGTGCTCTCGGATTTTGATAACAGTGATAAGAACATTATCGTGGTATGTCTATAAAATGAATGCTCATTAAATTTAATCATAAGTTATTTGTTGTATTTCTATTAAAAAATTTATCTTGATAATTTTTTCAGATAAATCCATTGAGATTGAATCTTAAAGACTTTTTGAGATTGGATTCATTTGGAGCTAAAACTGTAAATATTTTTGTTTGTTCTTGATCTAATCAATAATTCTCATCCCAAGTTAACATGTTAATTTTATTTATACTATCAAGGAAATCTTGAGTATTGCCGAAGTATATAATCCATATCATTCAACGAATGGTTTTTCAATTATGCTTGACATAGCCAGTGTTAGCCAGTTCATAGTTAAACTTATTGATGCATTAAAAGTTAAACCTGATGCGGATCACCTTGATCATAATTATAGAAAAATTAAATATTCTGTCAAACAATTGGAACAATTATTACCAGGAATCAATATGAAAAAGATTTTAAAATCAACATTCATAACAATTGATCAAGAAACTAAAATAATGGTAACATTCATGGAATATATGAAGAATATTTCATCGTTATTAAAAATAACATCAAAAAGGTAATGAATACTTTTTTTCTAAATTTTGGTTATCATTTCTGTTGTTCGAGCACTCATTTAAGGGAGTAATAGGTAAACCTGAAATTAATTCGAAAAATTAACATAAAATTTTCCATTTCTATAAAATAAACATGTATATTTTCAATATAGTAATTTTTTTGATGACTGATAAAAAAATATATCGCGTTGAGACATGGTCAAAATTATTAATGTATAGTTAACTTTTGCTGAGAGCTCGAAAGCTTTTCAAGACTTGTTTGACCTATAAGTCTTCATTTGAACTGCCAATGCTTTGGAAGTTGTGTTCAAATTTCGACTTTTGAACATATTTTTTATCAAACATTTTTTTATTTTGTAATCACGAGCTTTGTATACAATCCCACTCTACAGAAATTTTAAGAAAATTTAAGGAAGAACTAAATTTGCTTGTTAACAATAACGTGTAATTTTTATAATACCTTCTCACATAATAATATAAAATATTCAAAAATCTTTGATTAATTTATTGACATATATTACATAACATAACATTCCTACCCCTATGTGCAATGGGTATCGCCAACTCTTCCGAAGGGGAGACTCATTTGAGCCCAGAATTATAAACTGAGTTTTTACTCCTGGAAGTGTAGCGAATTGCATGCTATGTCAGCGCATGGTTATGAAGGATGATCAGTCAATCACACTGTGTTTCCGAATTTTTGTCCCTAAAGGGATTCAAACCCAGCTGTTCAGAGTCAGTTGCTATGCTCGCTAACCACTGAACCACTTTCCTTACTAACTAATTATTTTTAAAAGTTCTTGATAATGACATTTAAGAGAATGAATTTAAAGTGCCTTAAATATGCCTTTTTCAACTCTCCTAAACTATAAATATTCGAATTCAAACAGAACTCTCTTCTGAATAATTTATTGTTATTTAAAAATAAAAATAATTATGTTTTTTATAATTTCTTCCAATCCGTTCCTTAATACGCTATTCTATGATAAATTATATATAAAATTCCATAGTGGTTTTTTAATTAAAATGAAAATTAAATATTTTTAAAACATTTTAATTTTATAGAACTTTGTCCAACTATTTTGCTTTCACTTTTCTTATGAATTTTGGGAAATACATGACAATGAATATGCTTTCCATTTTTGAAGAGGAAGTCATAACCGTAAAGAAATTGTCTGACCTATGCTTAACTCAAATCGAAGAACTCTTACCTAACCTTTTGGGACGTCTTTATGTCGACAAATACTTCGATAACCAATCAGTTAATGAAATGAATAAAATAACGGATTTTATTCAAAAGACTTTTAGTGAATCACTCGATGAAAACAAATGGATGGATAACCAGACAAAGAGTGAGGCCATACGTAAAATCAATAACATTAACAAAAATATTGCTTATCCCAAATGGATTGTTAACGATAGTTTGCTTGATAATTATCATAATGAGGTTATAATTTGCCATGTGTATTGAATTCATCATATTGAGTATATAAATTACCTAGATTACAATCATAAAAGATGATTATTTTTTTTCTGCTATGAATATCATCCAGGAAAAAACAAGACATGATATACAAGAATTTGAGGATCAATCAAAATATAAGTAAGATTATCATATGAATATTTATTTAATTCATATGTTGATTGAAGTAAATTGAATTGTTCTTGCTAGATTGATGAATTTTTGGCCAAATGAAGGAACCACAGCTGTTAACGCTTTTTATCAATACTTTAAAAATGGAATATGTGAGTATAATGTACATGATCATTTAATCAAAATTTTTTCAATCAAACCATAAAAACTTTTAGATTTCCCTGCTGGTATTGCCCAGTTTCCATTTTTTCTCCATAAAAGACTAATGTCAGTTTAAAATCAAATAGAAATATTCAACTTAACATGGTTAATTTTATTTCATTAAGGGTTATTAATTATGGTTCTATTGGCGTAATTATCGCTCATGAAATAACTCATTCTCTTGATATTCATGGTTGAATAATAAACAAATTATCATTGTTAAATAATAGTCCTTTATAGGTAGGTATTTCAACTTTAATGGGAATTATCATAACTGGTGGACAAATGAAACACTCAAGAAGTTCAATGAAAAGGGAAAATGTTTTGTTAATCAATACAATAGCTTTGAATACCAGGAATATAATATGACTGTAAGTGATTTACATATTCTATGAATAGAAAACTTTACAATTTATTACTCAAATAAATTATTTTCATTAAACTTTAATAACATTTGAGGTAAACGGAAGTTTTACTCTGTCAGAGAACATCGCAGATAATGGAGGTATTAATCAGGCATTCAGGGTAAGTTTTGTTTTCTTAAATATGATCACGCTCCTTTTTCTACAAAAATCAAGCTCAATAAGAGAATTATATTCACTTATATAATCTTGTTTATTAAAACCAGGCTTTTAAGGCGAACCAACTTTTAAGAGAAGAGCCTTTTCAACCATTACCCGGAAGAATGAAAAACTTCACCGAAGATCAGCTTTTTTTCATTTCATTTGCAAATGTAGTCAACTATTTGTGAAAAATATTTGATAGTTTACTAAACAATTTTATCTTGTTAGGTCTGGTGCTCTAATATATCACCGGAAGCACTGATAATCAAATTGCAAAAGTTAGCCCACTCTCCGGTTGAGGTTCGAGTTAACGCAAGTCTATCAAACTTTGAGTCATTCGCCCAAACATTTAAATGCGAGAAAAACACTAAAATGAATCCAAAACACAAATGCATTCTTTGGTAAATATAATTATAATGTTAATCAAAAAGTGTCCGCACAGTATAAGATTAAATTGAATACCATGGTTATTTTACTTAATATATTTACGAATAATTCATTTTATTTTTTCAAAAATTATTCATTTACAAACATATCTTTAGTTAATATATCGGGGTGGCAACAAAAATCTAGACTGAATTATAACTAATATAAATTTAAAACTAACTGAAAGTTTTTATTCATATTTTCATTACAACAAATACAATATATAATTAATTGTTACATTTTAGTAAAGTTCAATTACATTTGCAAAGTTACATTTTAATTAAAATTCAAGAAACACGCTTTCATTGGAATCTCCACCTTTGTTGAGGTTTGACTCGTTCTTAAAATGGACTTAAAGGATATCCCTACTCCCGTTCCCATGACGGAAACTAGAGAAAACAAGAATGAGTTTTATTTATAAGAGAGGGAATGGGAATCCTTATTGAAAAGACATGAATGAAGGGATTTCTGTCTACCGAAAATTAAAATGAAACAATGTTAAAATTAGACTTAACTTATAATAAAAAATTAAATAACTCAATTTTTAAAAAAAAAAGGTTCATTCCTTTGTAATTTTTTACTATTTTCAAAATTATTTCATATTTAAATATGTTAGACATAAATTCACTAATAATGAAAATTATCAAGGTGATTTCACTTTTTCTAGTAAAAATAACTGGCTAACATAATTATAATCACAATTCTTATTAATTTAAAATTTAATTAAGCTTTTTATCAAATTCAGATATTAATAAATTGCTTATATGATCATGAATATATTTTGATAGATACTAGTCTAATTTTCTAATTTGAAATTTTTAATTTTTAAAATATGTATGTCATTCTATTTATATTTATGTTTGATTGAATGTTTTATAAATTAATATGATTGTTAATTTAGGATATGTTAGCTTTAAATTTTACATTTGACGTCAGTTACGTAAGTCATGGTTTAAAAGGAGAGACTGAATAATTTACCCACTAGAACGGGAGGTAGGTAAAAATTTACAGCCGTGAACGGGAATAAGATTTTTTTGCAAAATGAAGTCATTTGAAAGAAGTGTTTTGTTGATGTTTTGTATCGTTTAGTGAAAAACATAACCAATAAAATAAATCTAAAAGAAAAATACTTTATAATTCATTATTATTGAAAATTTATTATTATTATTAAAACAATTGAAATGAATTATTTTTTTTATAGAAAAATTTCTGAGACGTAATCCCATCATGGTATAAATTATATTTTCATGTAATATCAAATAAAACTTTAGACAATTGTTACAGTTTAAAAAAATAAATCTTCATTTCAATGATTCAAGTTTAACTTATGTTTTTATATATTATGATTAAAAATGAAAACTTAATGCCTTCTATTATTAAATTTAAAAAAAAATTCAAAACTATTTGAAAATTGACCTTTAAGTTATTTAAAATTTAAGATTAAAATATCGAATTAATATTTCACCTTTTTATAAATTGAATCATGTAAAAATTTCTAATATGAAGAAAATTGCTGACATAGAAAACAACTGTTTGGGCAGGAAGTGAGTGAATTTGATTATCTTGATTTTACAATTTAAATCAGCCATAAGTAATTCTTCGAGAAAATTACAAGGTAAAATAAGGATTTGAAACTTGAAAGAAAGATTTATAATTTATAAATTAGTATTTATAATTTATGACTTTTCTAAAATACTTTGTATCATATTTTATATCAAAACAAGTTTTTGATTAAATAAAATTTCATTCATTCAAACAAGATTGTTCTTAAACTTTTATCATTTTTAAAACAAAGTTTAAACTTGATAAATATTTTTAATGAATTTTTTTTTAATTCTATTTATACTTCTCATTCATTCAATAAATTTATCAAGTTTAAACTTTTTTCATTTTTATTTAATGATTCAACTTGAAACATTATGAATGTTTGAAAATCATCTTTTTTTTAGGAGATAAATTCTGAATTTTTATTGTCGAATTCTCCAAGAATGAATATCTATTGACTGTTAAAAACTGTATAACCGAAATCTAAATTATGCAAGCAGAACAGTAAAATTAAGATCATCAAATTCAGTCATCCATACATATAGAGTTGCCAAGATTAGTCAGATATATAAGTGAAAAATATTTCAAAGTTTTCTATTGATAAAACAATTGAAAAAATTGTCAATAAATAATAAGTCTAATTAGATATGAAATTTCTGTTATGAATTTTGGTTAATTTTTTCACAAATGTTACAGTTTTTTACAAATCTAAGTGAATACTATAACCTCAAATAATATTGCAAATTCATTGAAAACTTTTGCTTGTATATTCATTTTGATAAGAACTTTATATTTATCCAAGTATAAGATATTTTTTTAAATGATAGTTTTTGGATAATTAAAACATCTGAAAAAATGCCGCCATTTTTTTATGAAAGTATTATTGAAGACAATAGTGAAGACTCACGAAAAGAAGTTAAAAATAAAACAACTGAACCCTAACTTCTATCTCATTTATGTCGAGAATTCAGCCGTTCTGGTGTTTGCCATCAGTAATCAGTGATGACTATCCAAAATATTTAAGTCTAATAAAAATTCGAGGTGAGAAAATTTGTTGTTAGGGTTAAGTTATTTAATTAATAAATACAAAGAGTCAGTCAATACTTCAGTATTGAAATTATTGATAAAGAATTGAAACATCTCTTGGGTTCAACCGATCGCTTATTCAACTTTAGATAAATTGTTGTTAATTAATACAAGCCATTAACCATATTCAATTTAATGAATTCATATGAAATATATATGATTATCTCATCTACAAGTGGCTTGGTTATTATAATTGAGAATTCCTTACTCTTATGTATAGTAAAACTGTATTCATAACGGATTAAAAATTATTTATATGAAATTTAAATTAATATCAAGTTATATGTAATAAATTCTTTGTTAAATAAATATAAATTAAAACGTTAAATATTGTTTTACAATGAAGTCATGTACTAGTAAAATAAAACCAAGCAACTTAATCAATTTATTTAAAAAAATTTAAAAATATTTTATTACAAATTATATGTTATTCAAATATCATTAATTATTTTCAACAGTGTCATTGCAAATTGAAGCTAGTTCCAATATTAACAATAATTTTGAATGAAAAATTATAAAATATTATATAATTAAAACGTTTCAAATTTTGTTATTTAATTATATTTGAATTTTACTCATTTTTAAAGATTTGTAAGGTGATCAAATATACAGCAAGTTCATAGAATTTTATAAATAATATAATAATCTGAAAATAATTGTAAAAAATGTCAGAACTTATCAGTGATTCATCGGTTTAAAGGGATTTAAAAGAGAATTTTTTGACAAAACAAACAAAAAACTTTAATAATAATTAAATTTAATTTATCGAAGCAATATTATCTACTTAGTTGTCATAATTGTGCCATGATAATTTTTATAAATAAATGATAATTTAAAAATTTGTTTAAACGAATTAAATACATTTTTATTGTATAACACCTTTAATTAGTTTTTTTTTTCCAAATGAGTACCATGGTAAAATTATAAAAAGGCCAAGTCCTTACTGAAAGAGCATTTTCGTTCACTATTGCGGTCACTCGCTGTCAAGTTATCATATCTTCATATATTCAGGTCAAATTCATATAATTTCAACATGTTAATTATGATATCTTTGCAAGATCAATTTTATTTTAATGTTTTTTATGCAAATATGAAATCATTTCGAATGAAATCTAGCATATATTAAGAGTGATTTTTCATAAGAATTATCTCTCAATCTATTGATAATTTGGTTATAAGATTTTGTCAACTCTTGAATATCGGTTGAACTCTGTGTTCACTCCTTTCTTATATGGAGAACATGACTGGAATCAGGTCTCTGATTGCAAACCAATGATTGCATGGATTGAGAAATTTCTCCAATAATTCTGTTTTTTTCTTTTTATAATTTGTCATTTTATGAGATCAAAATTGACTTCTATTGAGATAAATTAATAAGATTATAAACTTAAATATAAATTACCTAGCTATGTCAAGGTCAAACAATTAATATCCAATTTTGCTAAGACTATAGATATAAGAATTTAGATTATAAGGATTTCCATCTCTCACTTCAGGCGCCATATAATATCTGGCCCCACAAATCTGATGTATGCGATATGTCGTCATAAAAATTAGCGAGGCAGTAGTCACAAAGTTTCATGGTGACCCCTATGATCAAATAGGATATTACCGTGTTTCAAATCTTTATGCATTTAAGGTTTGGGTCGATATTCGTGAAGATATTGAACTGCTTCGAGGAATTCAATGGATATTTTACTCATAAAATATTACTCTATTCTATCCATTGGTTGAGAAATATTTCGCGGAAATATTTGTCTTTATTCATAAAAATATTCCTGAAATTATCGGAAAAGAACTCAATTTGAATGTTTATATTATTCTTGCTATGATATTGTCATGATTTATTGTCAGTCATCTGCTTCTAAGGATTATTTCCATGTTAAGCTTAAATATAATTAGAAAAGATTTGCTACACAATATGTAAATCATTAGCTTAAATACTAAAGTAATGCGTATAATCATTAATGTAAATTTTTTATTTATTTATATCACAATTTTAGTATTTGTATTAATGATTATTTCATTTATATAAAATTTAAAACTATCATTTCAAATGAAAAAGTGACAGAAATTGATTAACTTTGTGTATATATTGTCATTCATATTGGAAATAGTTAGGAGAGCTTCCTCATGTTCTTTAATCTATTCGGATGATATTCATTCTTAAGTCAAAAAATGATCAAAGTTATCGAAAGTGATAACAAAATCCTTGAATTCTGAATAACTCCAATTGATGATATGAACGAAATAGACAAGAAAAATTTGAAATATAAACTGTTTCATAACAATTGATATTGTAAATATTGAGAAACGGAACGAAGTCCGTTTCTCAACCTTGATAAAAAAGAGACATTAATCTGTCTTCTCACACAATCAACCCTTTTAAAAAAAATATGTATAATGTGTTTATATTTTCCGTACAGAATGTAAACACATCTGTTTTTGTCACTGATAACGGCAGTCACCTCATTAGAAAATAGAGTCAAAGCATTGACCACATTGACTTTCTCAACACCACTTGTGCTTAGGGTGACCATATCCCAAAATGCGAATAAAGGAAAGTGGGACATTTTATGCATAAAAATAGAGGATAATAAAGGAAAATTTTTCTTCAAAAAAAGGATGAAAAAAAGGATATTTGTTTTGCCTTAAAATAGAATTATATATTCATATAATTGTATTGTTTAGCAGATTTAAAAGATTTGTTTAGATTTTCATTATGCTTTACAAAGTTTTTGAATTCCAAACAGTCAATATTAAAGT
>JAQFZL010001062.1:0-11759 GCA_034695685.1 Galumna lanceata
GTTGCTTTCAATAAAAAACTTTTTATTTTTCAATAATTCTTTAGATTTTTATGTCTAATATTTAATGAATTTTTTCCCAAAAAATCTATAATTTAGTCGATAATTAAACAATTTTTGCCCAAAAATAGAATGAATTTAAAGTGAAAAAAATGAGAACAAATTAAAAGTAAATCAAAAGTCAATTAGAAATTCAATAATTAAATATTGATTTTTCTAATGAATTCAAACCAAATAACAGTTAAAGTCAATTATCTCGACCCAAAGTGGCCAAGATTAATGTACTTGGTCTTATTCTAAAGCCTCATAAATGTGGACATTAATGTTGGCAAATGGCTATTGATTGTTAGGTTATTCGTTGGGTTAAAGTCATTCAGATTTTAAGCCTATTGAGTTTAAACTTGATATAAACATATGTTCACTGAAATTCATATACAATAATGTGAACTTTATTGAGAAAATCAATGAAAGTCGAGATTTTCAGAATGAATTTCATTGAAATATAAGTCGAACTCAAGTTTACAATATGTTTTCAAATTGAAATTATTCATCAAAAATAGTTCATAATTTATCTTTGAAATCTTAATAAGTCTAATAATATCCCAAACGATAGCCATTTTGCCCAAAATATTTAATCAACAAAATATAGATTTAACAAACTTTAGAATAAGACCATTAAAATAGTCAAAGATTTTGTTAATATTATTGCTTTAAAACATAACTTTTCCTCATTTTATAAACACTTTTATATATTAATTATTTTATAGAATTCTTTTGAATAATTCAAACAAATTCTCTAATTTTCATAACTTTTTCTAACTAAACACTATTGAGTCTAACGTTTCTCTCTCTCAACAGGACTTTACCTGAACTCTACCATTCGCTAACAAAGTTCGGATTCGCGCACAGCGTCTGTTCCAACAGTTATCACACGGAAGTGCCCGTCAGTTCCTTCTGGACGTTTCTCTTCATTGTGTCAAAAGCGCCCGAATTGGGAGACACTGTGTTCATAGTTCTGCGAAAACAGCGTTTAATATTCCTCCATTGGTATCATCACATCACTGTTCTGCTGTTCACGTGGTATTCCTATGCGGACGAGGCGAGTGCCGGTCGTTGGTATATCGACATGAACTATGTGGTCCACTTCATGATGTACTCGTACTACGCGTTTCGAGCCATGGGTTTCAGAGTTCCCAAACAGATCGCGATGTTAATAACGACTTCACAGATCGTTCAGATGATTGTCGGAACTTATGTTACGATTTATGCGCTCAACTCTAAACTCAGACGACAGTCGTGTGCCATAAGTGAGTCAACAATATATGCGGGCACTCTTATGTACTTCTCTTACTTTGTTTTGTTCGCAAACTTTTTCATCAATTCTTACTTAAAAACACACAAAACAAAGAAAACTCAATAAAAGCTTATTTTTGAATAAAATGTTTTGGAATAAACGACTTTTCACTGTTTAGTTGAGTTCCGTCACTTCAAAACAATTGGTTAAATCAAGAGACGGCTGTTCTCTTATTTGAAAAAATTGAAAACAACTTTTTATTGCATTTAAAAACATTGAATACAAATACATCACAAATAATTCAAAAACGAATCAAATTTACAAAAAAGTTGTTTTGATTCAATTGAGGGTAAGTTTGGTTTGATTTTAGGCGAAAAAATTAAATTAAATTGAATTGAAATAAATTAAACTGAAATAAAATAACTGATGAGAACTGACCTCTTCTACTGAGGGATGATTTCAATAATAGCGTTACTCAGTTCCGATTGAATCACTTCATTCAAAAACGTCAGATCCATGTATTTAACTGAACGATCGGCCAACTGGTCAGATATGTGTTGTCCATCACTTCCCACTTCTGGTTCGGCGTCAGCCTCATCGCCACCGTTGTCTTCGTCTCTTTTAAAGGGCACAAAACATTCTCCACTGTCTTCGACGAGAACTCCTACTTTCCATAAGAGTTTTGAACAGTTGTCTAACTTCTTGAGCAAATCGAAGACACATTTGTTTGTAAGCGAGTCATCAGTGCTGACAGAAAATGTGTTGATTGGAAGCGATTTGAGAACAACACATAAATAATCCAAAACTTCCATTCCTTTGAAAAGAATAAAAGTTTAATATTTGTGACAAAAAGTCTGATAAAAGGCATGACTGACCCGAAACCTCGATTTTAAGATTATCGACAGACAGTGACTCCAGTGTTATCAAAGTTTCCAAAGTTTGTGGCAAAGATTGCGAGCAGTCGTCGATTGTGATGTCAATGAGTCGTAATTGTTTCAATTCAGTCAATTGTGACAAATATTCAAAAGCAGCCGATAGTGAGCTCTCGTCTCGCATTGGTTGCGAAGATATCTCTTTTGGTTCGCTTTTTATTTGTTTATCATTTATTTGGAACCAATGAATACAACTTCCGATTTCTAAACTCTTCAGTTTTGTTAATGATTTCAAAAAGACAAACTGTTCTGAAGTCACATCTATTAAACGACAAAAACATTATTTAATTTTCAATTTTTTTGTCAAATAAACTGAACCTTTAAGTGAAGTCAAGACCAAAGTCTGCAGAGAAGGCATTTGTTTGAAGACATTTGTCAAGAGTTCAATACTGTTGTCGTCGGCAACGAAACCATTCTTGCAATTCAAGTGTAAAGACTTAAGTGATTGTAAAGCGTGAAAGTCTGCTAAAAAAGAGAGTCGACATTCCTTTATATCGGACTCCTCTTCAAAACAGTTCTTAACCGTCAACTCTTCCAAAAGAGTGAAAGAATTGTATGGATTTTCAGTGACGGCTGCGTTGGCGATCTCTTCCAAAACGAATGTAGGAATCGTTCCAAACCTCAAATGGCGAACACTTTTGAGAAAATCGACGATTTGCGAGAAATTCCTCCAAAACTCACACAAATCGGGTGTCGGCTTAACGCCATCGAAGTCAACACCAATGCTAGCATTGGATTCGATAATATTTTTGGCCAAAAACTGCCAGTCGTTGATCTGAATTCCTTTTAGCTTAAGATTACGCCAAAGGAATGGTTGAGAAGACAATTGATTCCAAACTCGAGACACTTGTCTCAAACGCACCAAATCGGTGACAGTCAGATATGATAAGACCTGAAAAAAATGGTCGTCAAACCAATGAAATATCAAAACAGAAAAAGTTATTTTCTCTGAAAAACTTATTCAAAACAGAACAGAATATTCGGAGCATTCAAAGAGTACGTAAGCTTTGGTGGGGAAAATCAAGATTCAAAATGCAAATGAGGGAAACGATAGGCAATGCCGTACTGTTTGAACGAATACTTAAAAGTTGTTTTAGGAATAAAAGTCCAAAAATCGACTAATAATTTGTCCAAAAATTTGTTTCAAAAGATTTAAATATAAAATCGAAAACTAACTGAAAAACAGTCTAAAACCTGATTTAGGCATAAATATGGCGACACTAAGGACTGGACAGCGGTCTTCCTCTTCTCCATGAATTGCGAATAACCTCTACGTTTGGCTCCCATTTTCATTGGATGAAGAATTTCGCGTAACTGTCGATGAATCTGTTGTGGCGTCAGTTTGATGGGAGCAATGGGTGCGATGGGCGCCGGCTTGTAATACGGACCTCCAGAGTTGCCGTTGTGCCACTGACTCGACGATTGCGCTCCGATCGTCTTTCGGGCCGAACTCTTCATCTTCGGTTTAATAGACTTGTCTTTCACTATCATTGAATGGCCGTTAGGACCAGTGGCTACTCTGTAGAGATGAGTTCCCGCAGGAAGTCTCACATTCATTGCCGCAGATTTGTTGAAACCTTTAGAAATAAAACATTTTTTAAACTATTGAAACATAAGTCGTTATTTTAATTACAAGCCAAGGGTTGGACGGCATTCGACTGGTATTTACTTCTGTTCTTCTGATACATTTGTTGGTGATATAAACCACTCTGAGACAGTTGTGGCGGTTTTGGCAAAATCGGAGCGAATGTCGATCTGGACTTCACTACCGGTTGTTGTATTAAAAGAGGAGTCGTCGACACAAACAAAGATTGGGCCGCTTTTGGCATCAATTGATTGCTGTCTATGTCTGACTCCACCTCTCCGTTGGTGGTCACTGTCTGTCCATTCATTTTGGGTCCGTCTTTAGACTTGTTTGTGTCTTCAGGCGTCAAACAGTTCTGAGATTTAAGAGAAATTAAGAAAAGTTTTCTAAAAATGCATTAAAAGATGACTTACGGGACAAACAAAAACTCGCGGCTCTTCGAGAAAGACTCCTCCGGGAACACAATCCAAATGATACAAACAAAAACATCGGCTACACATGAGATTGGGTAACATTCCTCTCCTTCCGGGACAATGCATTGAACAAGGTGCTCCCGGCACTTGTTCTGTGCCATTAGAAGAAGCACCTGTTGCCTCGACATCACTTTTATCGCTGACATCTACACCAGAAGACTGACTCTTTTGTTCTTCGGGTTCGGTTTTTGTCTTAATGTTGGGAACCGAAGCGCTGATCGATTTCCTGGCATTCAATGGAAGAGTCATTTGTTTGCCGTTTGAGTCTATTTTCGTTATATTGATTTCCGTCTCTTTATTTTCAGGTGAATTGTTATCAATATTTGGTTCTTCGGTCTTAATCTCTTCAAACGTTGACTCTAACTCTCCATTAGAGTTGGTCTGACTGTTGGTTGGCTGTTGTTTATGACTTTCCATTTCTTGTTGTTTAAGAGTCTTTTCGTGGACCTGTTGGTAGAGTTGGTGTTGAAGTTGTCGTCGTTTCTCCTGAAGAGACAATTGTTGTTTTGGTTGATTCGACGACGTCTGAAAAGAATAAGAATTCATTAATTCTCCATAAAATGAAAACTGGGATTACTTTTGTACTGACATTAGACGATGTTTGGCTGCCATTAGAGTTGCTGTTAATCTTTTGGACCTTCTTTTTAAAAGGCGATTCTTCATAATTTTCGTCTTCAAAGCGAGTGGGCGCCACTCTTTTGCGTTTGGCTCTTCCCTCAGCGATAGACATTGAAAACTGTTCTTCACTTTCACTGGCAGTTGAATTACGTGCAGAACGACTGACGTGCGCCGGCTTTTCATTTGTCTCTAAAGCTTTGGCGGGAGTAAAGGGCGCCGAATCGATGATATGCGAGGGTTGTATCTGATGCTGTCCGCCTCCTCTTTGCATCGCGTGTCGCACTATCTCTGCTGGCGGTCGATATATCGGTTGGCGGGCAAATGTGAAATTTTCTGGTTTCAGACCACTACTGCTTTTCTTTACTGAAAAACAAATTATTGTTATATTCAGTGAAAAACAAATTATTGTTATATTCAGTGAAAAACAAGTTATTTAAGTATAACTTACAGTATAAACCCATTTCTACATAACTCCTGAGTTTTGTCTTTTTGTCGGGTGAAAAGTAATAGACGTCTCCAATCTTTTTACCACTTGAGGTAACCGTTCCTCTCAGCACAACCTCTCGTTTCCAACCCAATTCGAAAGGTTTTCTGAAGTGTTCCAGTTCTTCGCCGGTAAATGTTTTAACCTAAACATAGGAAACAATAATTTGTGATTTTGAAAACCAATCATTTCTTGGGAATGACTTACCCTTAAACCAGTAAATGTCGACCACTGGTAGACCTCGTTTTCTCCGACCTTCTCCTCGTTTGTAATATCGTCGGCCTCTTCTTCGCCTTCCATTCCCTGATTGGTATCGTTCTGGTCAGTCACCAGATTGTCGTTATCGGGATTAGTGCTGTTCTCTTCGCCCGTAACGGCACTGTTCTGGTCATCGGCAGACATGTTGTTATCACTGCCCTCATTCTCTTCATTTATGTCTTCCTCTTCTTCTTCGGCCTCTTCTTCGACATCATTTTCTTCTTCTATTTCGTCATTTTCTTCAACTTCTTCTTCGTATTCGAGTTCCTGTTCTTCATATTCATTGTCAACAAAACTGTTGTTATCGTTATTAATGACAACTTCTTCTTGAATGACAATATTATCGTCGTCTTCGGCGCTGATCTCTTCGTGAGATATGAATTCAGTTTCAACTAATCCGTCGATATTATCGATTTCATACTCGACTTCGAGTTCACAGTCTTCAGACATTTCTGATAAAAACTTGAATAAAAAGTAATGAATAAAAGAGTGAATGAATTGAACGTAAAGTGACTCACATTTACGTCTCTTTAATGAAGAGTTTAATGGTTTTGTGATCTAAAAGGCTATCAATAATGAAATGATGGCATAAATTAGTTGAGAAGTCAAATGTTGTCAAATGAATGATAACCAGTCAATGGTTTGACAATCGATTCAATGGTTGAGACAATGGATGAGAAAATGGCGTAAAAACTACTGAATCGAGTGTTCAGCCAATCATTGCTTGACTTGAAGTCAATGCGGCTGAGACTCAGTGGCAGCCAATCAGCTCTCACTATACAAACGTTCAAATGAGAGCCGCTTTCGCCGATATTTAGTGGCCGTTCGACACACTTGTCGTGTTTATCGACGAGAATACACTCCAGACAACCGAATCAATGGGTTTAAGGCATTTGTATTCGTCTTTAATTGCGATTAAAAGTCAAACAAAAACTCCAAAAACTCATAACATTTGGCAAACATTCGAACCAAACGTACGAACGCGCGTTATTTATGAGCAATCGATTGAACAAATGGGGGACAAAACATCTGAACGCTTATATCGTTAGTGAACTGTTTGGGATCACTGTTTTGATATGAGATTCACTCGAAAACAACGTAAAAGTCTTTTCATTCAATTGAATTCCAAAACACTTTTAAATGAAATTAGTTTTGATTTTAAATTATTATTCGAAATAATTTTCACTGTTTTTCGTCGAATCAAAACATTTTTCATAATTTAAAGTCTCATAATAATAGACTTTTAATTAAGTTGTTTTTCATTCGAATTTTGTTGTTAAAAAATATTGTTTTTCAATGAAAAGTTTCTACAGAAGACTGTATTCTTATGTAAACTTTACTTTATATTTGTTCACAAAAAATGTTATATTTTATTTGACAATAATTTCATTGAAATTCTTTAAAATTAAAATCATAATTAAGATATCATTGAATGACAAAACTCATCAAAAATGGTTCAAAACTAGATTTTTCTCTAATAATTGACGTAAATTTCAAACAAATTCTATAATTATTATAATTATAAATACATAATATTAAGAGTATTTAAGTTTATAAAGAAAAGAGAATATCGAGAGAATTGGAGTCTATTCTCGATTCTAATATTATTGATCATTCATTCATTCATTCATTCATTCATTCATTTATTACATTAAAAACATTATAAATTGAGACACAAATCAAATATATTTACAAATATTTTTTTATATAACTTTTAGTGAAAAATAATGTCTTTTACCTAAAGAATATTCATTTATCAATCATTTATATATGAATTGATTGCAATTCTCTGAATAAGAGACACAATAATCAAAACAATAAAATTATTTATTCAATCATTTGATTGACAATAATTTATGTTATAATTATTATAATTTCAATTATTTAACTCTGAATTCAAATAAAATAATATTTTGAGAAAATGAGTGAATCTCTTGTCAAACAAAATGAAGATAATATTCCTGAAGATCAGAACAGTTGGGTTTTGGACTCTTTGGTTGGCTTTTTGAAAGGACCCGTTTGGAACCTTTCCATTCAGGTGTTCATCGAACAAAAATCTGTCGGTAAATACTCTTCTTTTAACTAAAAGAAAATAAAAATTGAAAAGAATTTAATGTTAAGTAAAGATCAAAATATTTGAGAATTTATTCTATAATTTGATAAGTGTTTGACCCAAACGATGACCACTCGGAAGATGTTCATCAAGAATACCGACTTCTTTATGAGGAATATAAGAATTTGGTGGACAGACTTCTGTCGAGTCATATGTCTGACCTCGAGATAAGTGCTGAGCAGTTCGACGACGCGTGCCGTCGAGCGGACGGATTGTTGGCCACAAAGTTCAAACAAATACTGTTCGAACAGATTTGGGCGGCAAATGATTACCAGATATTCGTCAGATTTATGACTCAAAGGAATATTGAACTTCAATTACAGGCACTGCAAGTGTTGGCCCAAAGATTTGGTTTAATCTATGAGTCATTTATTCCTTTGGGAACCAATAAAGAGGACTTTCTTAACGATGAATTGGTTATCAATGAAGCCATTAAGAGGTCTTTGGCTGAAGAAACAGAAAGTGTCGATGAAATGAGTGAACAACAATCCAATGAAGACAAAGGTTTGATCGCACAAATTAATCTAATTTTTCTTTAATCTGAGAAAATATTCTTAAAACTGTCAGAAATAATTCCCGAATCTCTTCAAGTTATGGAAGAAAAGAATCGTTTGGAAGCCGAACGACTCAAAGAACAGGAAAAGCTTAATCTCGCCATTCAGACAGTCCTCACTCTCGACGATAATTGTTTGGAATTAGAAAATCCTTTGGAAAATGACTTTAATTCAAAACAATTACCAAAACTGAAAGAAGAGTCGATTCAATACAAACCATTGAAAATGAATGAGAAAACTGAAATTCAAGTGGAAATTAATAGTGAGTCGAATGAAACCAGTGATGAAAGGCCTCAAACTAGTGAAAGTTGCAAAACCATGTCTGACGAGGGATTGTCTCGCACTTCAGACGAAATACACAAAAGAAGTGAATATTTGCGAAAACAAAGAGACAAACTTTTGAAGATTAAGAAACAGGAAAGGAATAAACAAATGGCAAAACTGGAAGAACAGGAACTGTTAGCTAAACGGCCAAAATCTGCTCGCGCTTTACGTTCGGTTAATGACCAAAAAAGTTCTAACGACGACTCAAATGGAGATCAGGTAAACGTCTTTTCATTCAATTGATTCTCGAGACGATTCAACAGCAAAAGTCTATCATTTGATTGACAGATATTTTCTTTTAAACAGAATCTGGCTTTTCGTCGATCGCTCGCCGCGAGACTTAAGGCAGAAGTTATCGGTTAGTATTCAATCAATTTATTTCTTGAATTAAATTCTTTACTCTCTTTTAGAACAACAAAAACATTGAAGAATGGCTTCGACTCACTTTTCAATTTTTCAATCTCTAATAACTTGCATTTAAAGCACAGAATTATTCCGTCCATTGATTTGCACTAAAATTGTGATAAACCTTTAATTTTAATACAATTCTGTTTTTTTTAAATATGATCTCAAAGAAAGATATTTTCTATTATTAATTAATTAATTTTCAATTAATCTTTTATTGTATGAATACTATAATTAAAGTTTCACAATATATATGACATAAACCTTTGAGTCTCATATCAACTGAAATATAATATTCAAAACTTTTAATTTTGAATTTTCATTATTAGTTTTAATTAATAGTTTTATCGAAAATAACTTTAATTTCAAACTGTTGGACACAATTGTCAATTGTTTGTCTAATTGTGAATTAGAGTGGTTTTAAAAGTCAACCGAAATCCATAAAAACTGAATCTTTTATAACAAACTTTGAGTTCTTTTAAATAGTTTAAGAAAATTACGAAAAAAGATAGAAAATGGTTATAGAAATTGAGGAAAACTTAACAATTGAATGGTTTTGTATTTAAAATTAGTTTAAATGATCGACAAATTGAGGAACTTTTTGGCATTTTTATGACTTTTCTTTTAAAACAAACGAATATTTGGATTTGATTTAAACATTGAAAGCATTGACTCGTGAATGACTTGTGAAGTGCGCGCATACCTGAAAACCGGCTCTTCAAGAGTTCAAATGTTTGTCAAAGAATTCTTTTGTTAAGATGTTGTCTCAAGTATTGGTTCTTTTGCTGTTCTTCTCATTCGGTATGTCTTTTGCAGTGAAAACTTCCGAAAGTATTCTAAACTCAATTTCTTTTCCAAGTCGTGTCTGAAGACTATTCGTCGAAAGAATTTCCGAATCAAATCAAAGACTGTATCCAAACGTGTCGTCGACTCCTCTTCAGAGGCGATCGTGACCTCAACTATTGCATAGAGGGCTGTCGTATTCGCATTTATCAGAAGATCTATCAATGCGTTTACGAACAGTGCAATGAAAAGGGGGCCGGAATTCCACAGAAGTTCAGTCGAGAACAATACCATCAATGCGTATATCTTTGCAAAGTTAAGCCTAAAATCAAAGAGAGAACAACTGTCTCGACGATTGCCACCACTTCTATGATGACAACAACAACTGTTGCCTCGGTTTCAGTCAATTCTAATAAACATTTCATTCCATTGGAATATCATTACTACGACGACAAGAAAAGGAAAAATCATTCATAAAATCTATTTATTAAATGTATATAAAAATTATATAAATATTTTGATTTCATTTTATTAGAGAAATAATTAGTAAAATTATTAAACAAAAAAAAGGTCTTAAATTGATATGAAATCACTTCTGTTGATAATATTACAGTATAGTCTGTCTACTATGAATAGAGTGTCCTTTTTATGATTCTAAGATTTTATTTTCAAGTATTAAAATAAGTACAAAATAAGGACGTTTTTTTGAAATGGTCAACGCTGACCACATAAGAGACCCATTTATTTAAAGTAATATTAAAAATAATTTAATTTAATAACTTTAATTTCTTTAACTTCTTCAGCCAAAGAGTGATCGCATTGTTATCAAAATAAAGCATTTCTTACAGACTTTGAAATATCAAAGATTTGATATCCTAAATAATAATTATTAACAATCATTTATAAACAATTAAAAAAAACTACTTTTCTTTCTTCAGTGATCCATCTGATAATAATTTCCGACATCAATTGATGGACTTATGGTTAATCACATCTGAAAAGATTCATCGATTTATCGTTATTTTGATAGCAATATGACTCATATTAATTGTATTTTTTTCAATATATTTACACAAATTTTTTAATGAATAATAAATAAATAAAAATTAAGTTTTGAACTGAAATTAAGAAAAAATAATATATAGCCGTTTTCAAAACTAGATTTTACGTTTTGAACGAGCATTACCTATAAATGAAATGTACAAGATCAATTCTGTTTTCTTTGTTATGAAGCTCATCGCTACAGAAACTCTACAAACTCCAAGACAGTTCTTTTCCTTTACCCATAAAACCTATTATAATTGCAATAGTTTTTCAAAGGTTTAGTTTTTTATAAAATTTTTATAAATTAAATAGATTGAAAAAACACAATTTGTAAAATTATTAAAATTTAGCCATTTTATACAATGGGCAGAATTTCAATTTTTTAAAGTTCATAATAAATTTTTACTTATATTTAACATTCTTATCCTTACAGTCTTTTATGATTTGGGCAAAGTACCTTGGTGTTGTTAAATTGGTTAACCCACTCGATTAGTTAACTCAACAGAATAGCATAATATTTATATGAAAAAATTAACTTCGAATTACTTTCTTAGAAAATTAGAGATGTTTTTGTCTTATTGAATTCAAATTAGCAAATTATTAGATAATAAAATATTGAATATATATGTGTCAATTATAAAATATCAAGAATAAATTGATATTATAACTCTCAATAGTGAACCCTCAAAATAGTGAAAACTTCTTATTAATGAATGACCAATGAGATCCCGACTTCCTTCACCTTTGTATCAATGTTAACTTAACTTGTCATTAGTGAAAACCTCCCAATTTTAAAGTGAACGCATTTATTGCATCCCTTGTATAATATACAAAACCTCTCAATAGTGAAATATTGAATGAAAAAAGTATCAAATCTATACAAAATTTGTTCATT
>JAQFZL010001063.1:0-11755 GCA_034695685.1 Galumna lanceata
TCCTCTAAAAAACTGAAATTTTTATAATTAAAATAACTTTATTTGGTTTAAAACAAAAGTTAAAAATGTTTACAATAAATAAATTTTGAACATTTGTTTTGACAGTACAATACAGGGAAGAATAGATCAGGTCAATCAAGTACTCGAACTAAACAGAAGTACGAACAGCGCCGCCCGTTATAACGCTTTAGACAAATGGACGACTCAATTGTCTTCCCTTCATTCAACAATTGTTAATAAAATGGCGTAAATTATTGTAAATTTATTTGATTTAATACAATAAAAACAATTTAATAAAATTGGATTCACTTTTTTATACATAATTTTCGAAATTATAACTTTTCATCGATTCATAACTTTTTCATATCTTTAATTGAGTTTCAATACTTCAATGATTTTAACAATTAATCCAAATTCGGTTCAATTAAGACAATTAATGATAAATTATTCACATTTTTTGGGAATTCGATAACATTTAAACAAATATTTATATATATATCAGATATTTATAAATTAAAATAACAACGAAGTGCTTAAGTAATAATAATAATAAGCTATGATTTGTCGGATAATACATTTGTTGAAAGACTAGATTCATCACAATTGAGAACACCATATGTTTTGGACAACTGATAGTTGGGATACAAATTTAAGAAATTCAATGATTTATTTAAAAGTAAGTTTTGAATAAGAAATTAGTGCATAAAAGAAACAATGAGGACATTCATTTGAACACTCAATGGTGTTCTTTATTTGTATTTACGAAGCGTTTAATTAGAAAAAGTTGTCGAGATTTCGATATCTTTAATAAATGGAATATTTATTAAAATAATAAATTCGTGTCATTTGAGTGAATGTCCTTTTCTTTAAACAAATAAATAGAATTTTGATTGCATTTGAAATGAATACAAATATAAAAAATAAATAAAAGAATAACAGAAAAAAATAAATAAAAAACAGAAAAAAATAAAAAAATACCAAAAAGTAATTTCCTGTCATTTTTTTTGCGTTTAGTACTGAATTACTGTTCGTCTTCACTGAGACGACTGGCCTCCAAATCAACAGTTTTGGGAATAAAGCCTTCATTGGATAGCAATGGATCTGAAGTCCAATAATAAAAGGGTGGCCCCGGACTAAAGCAATACTTCTTTTGAAGAATTCTGTCTCCATTGACGTAATACATCATATAAAAGTTGCACATCTCATCATTTCCTGTTGACCCTATTCTTACGATATGATTCTTAATATTGTCCATGGTACAACGGGCAGCCATCACATCATTCTCCCGAATAACTAAATTATTATTCTTTATGGGATAAAACATCTGCCAAATAATCAAATGAATAGTCATTTAAATTATCGATTCTTAAAAAAAAGTAATTTATAAAAACCTGTGGTTTTTGAGGATTGTGTCGCCCGACGAGAGTCCAGCGGCCGTCAGGCGATACCATAAAAGCTGAAACTACTTTTCCTAACTTATGTGTATGAGTTCTAAATGCAAATGGATGTAATTCTAGAGGTTCTTCAATAGCACAGGCAGTTTCCATATGTTCTGTTTTTAATATTTAAAATATATATTAAGAAAATCAGATGAAAACATTAACGAACCGATAGATCGGTTTGGAATCATTCCACCCGTTCCTAAAAGTAGAACTCCAGCCCTTTTATCGACTCTAAAATATTAAATAATTTTTAATTAAAATCTTATAAAAGTAAAACCATTTTTACTTTGTTGTAGTTTCGGGCAAAAGCCTAAGAAAAACTCCTGAGTTATCGGAATCTCCGTCTGAAATGTTTGAAAGGGTTAGAGATTTATATTTTTTGAGGACTGACTAACTTATAAACTTATCAACATTTGCGTAGTGAACCTGAAGTACTAAATAGTTGATACCGGAGTCACCGCCAACTTTAAATCCAACGCCTTTAGAATATTAAATAAATAAATTGATTTGAAGCTAATGTTTACAAAATAAATATTTTATATCACTTTCTATAGTAATTATCGCTATAAATAACAAGAAAAACAAGTTAACCTTCAGGTAGAGTGAGTGCGGGGGCGTCCATAGCCCAGGCATAAACAATTTCTGAACCCGAAGCACAAGTAGGAGCTCTTATATACTCGGCTTTTGAGTTAGCCATCTCTCCGCAGTCCCAAACAACTCTTGGGGTATCCCTTTCATGATATCCCGGGATTTTACAGCCGTATATAAGTATGTGATGTGCGGTATTCATCGTTGCGTTTGGCTTAAACTCAACTGTTTTTACAAAATTTTAATCAATTTTTTTTAAACCATTAATTAGAAGGCAATGAAAGGCAAGGGAAGGCCTACCGATATATCGATGTCCTCTGGAATGCATTTTGAAAGCAGTGCACAGATATGTCTCTTTCTATAACAGAAACCCATTTTAAACTTATTTTATTAAAATTTATAGTAATTTAAAACTAAAATAAATGAAAGACATAATAGGATGTCATTCAAACATTAAATGCTTGACCACTATAACCATGATAACCATAATAACCATGGTCATATTGGTCATATTATGGCACATTTTAAATAAAGATAATTTTTCGGAAGTCTTTTTAAAAGCAATAAATTTTGAATTATAAACAAAAGAACTGATATTTAATTTATTTATTATTAATTATTTGATATTTAGTGATATATGAGTGGTAGTAATGATAACATACTTGTGCCGGCTGTACGTCAGGCATAAGCATCGGAAATATGATTGAATCGTCATCTTTGGCGTCGACAACGTTTGTCATCGAATGGATTAAACACAACAAAAGAGATAAACTCAAAACAAAACAATTCAAATACATTTTGGTCTTCGTTAGTGTTCAACAATTAAACTCAATTTCTGAATGTCTTTATGTATTGACACTCAACTATTGATTAGAAGTGCGACCACTTATCAAACGGCAGACCTTTAATAGTATTTTACTTCTTTTAATCCATAAAAAGTGATATCAATGATAACCCAGAAATCAATTCAAGGCTTTTAGTTAACTATAAATCAGAATTAAAGAGAAAGAGCTTAACATATGTTGTCCTCATTTCTAGAGTAAATTAAAGATTTTTTTTTTGGAGATGTGGTCACTCTTTATAATCCAATTTAGATACGTCTGAGTTGTTATGGAAACCTCTAAACGCACATCAAATAAAAAAATTTCGTTACATTACATTAAATATGAAATAAGTTTGAAAATCACACAAAAAGTATTAAATAAATACTAATAAGTATTAAAAGAAAATTAAAATTAATATGAAAACTATAAGTAATAATAAATTAATACTAAATATCAAATTAACTTAAAATTAACACAAAATTAATTATAAAAATGAAACAAAATTGAAAGCTATTTGAGTTAAAGTATGTTAACTGTCATCTCATTTAAGGGTTAAATAAGTGTTTTTTGTTTTGAATGATTTAACGAATGTTTTAGTCTTTAGATGTCAGGACTTGAGTAGTGAACCAAAGAATTTAATGTCTGATCGTTTGAGTATTGGTTTGACTCCAAATGAAAACTTCATTTCGTTTGAGAGACAGTTCTGAGCCATCAAACGATGCATTGGATTACTTATGAGACCACAACCCGTCAGACACTGGAGTAGTGCACAAGTGATGGAAAGCCATAAATCCCTTTTTAATAAGCTTTTGGTGTTTACTCCGATCGACGCCAAAGACGACGTCGAAGAGGTCTCTCATTCGACTTTATTTTGATTGCATTACAAATATTGCCATTAATTGAATGAATGCTCACAAAAGGCAACCATTAATGTATTGATTGCTGACAAGAGGTGGCGCTAAACTCCCGAACATTCAATTAATTGCTTTATTCTTAGATTATTTGACCGAAACATTATTTTTAATTAATTTTTTTGATAAATATTTTGTTTCAAACACTCATTGCTTTGTTTTGGACTCTTTTTCTGTTTAGAAGTACGAGAGATGTCTTATATTCGTTCAAAACATTATTAGCGGTAAATCTGAAAAAGAGAGTCACGAAGAGTTGTTAAGCACTGTAAGCACTTCCACTTGTTTTCACCCAAATATTTCATTTATATATATCTTAAAGGCTTTGAAAAGTAATATTAGTCACGAAGAGGTCAGCGTTGGACTATTGATATCAATTTTGACGGAACCCTCCAATAGTCAACGGGTATTACATTGACTCAAGTTTTGGTTAGTTTTACTTATTTATTGAATTTAGTTATACAGAGATCTAACTTATGTGACCAGAGATGGAATGACTCAATCGATTGCTATTTTAAATCAAATTATTTTAGAAAAATATTTAAAACTTTCTGAGAGTTCCCGAACTCAGGTAAGTCTTCATTAGATTTGTTGTCATTGAATAAAATGATGATCTCTTTGTTTCTCTTCAGTTAATTTGGATCATCAAAGAGATGATCAAAAACTCTGTTTCCGGAACCGATAGTTTGTGTTTCAATTTGTTGAGACAAATAACGGGAGGAGACATATCCCCAAAGAATATTTGGTTAGCAGAGTCTCTGCTCGATATTTTCATTGAATGCCGAATATGGTTAGAACAGATACCCCTTCTATTGGCATCTGTTGTCTACACTTATTTGAGACTAATTGATGATCACTCGAATCCTTTGTTTGTTAAACTCCGGCAAAAAGAAGTGGAGTTTTGTGCTGTTCTTTTAAGAGAAAAATTTGTTGACTGTATTCCTATCGGAAGAGATTTAGTTAGACTTTTACAAAATGTGGCGCGAATTCCAGAATTCGAAAAGATTTGGAAAGACCTCTTCACAAACCCCTCATCTTTTGCTCCTAATTTCGGTGGAATTCAACAATTAATGAAAACCCGGACTTCCCGCAGATTTCTTCAATCGAGACTCACTCCGGATATGGAGAGAAAAATTGTATTTTTGACTTCTTCTGTAAAATTTGGACAACAAAAGCGATATCAGGATTGGTTTCAACGCCAATACTTGTATACACCTGAGAGTCAGACTCTTAGATGTGATGTAATTCGGTTTATTTGTGGAGTAATTCATCCGTCAAATGAATTGCTCTGTTCTGAGATAATCCCGCGATGGGCTGTCATCGGTTGGCTTTTGACAACGTGTACGTCAAACGTGGCCGCCTCTAACGCCAAACTCTCCCTTTTCTACGATTGGCTATTTTATGACTCAGAGCGCGACAACATTATGAATATCGAACCGGCGATTCTAGTTATGTATCACTCAATTCGGTCACATCCAGCCATTACCGCAACATTACTCGACTTTCTTTGTAGAGTATGTTTTAACTCATTATTATTACATTTCAGTCAGTGTTTGAGTTAAACATTATTTTATTTGTGTTCAGATAACTCATAACTTCTGTCCATCGCTCTCATCACTAGTCAAACAGGGGATCAAAACATCTCTTCAACAAATTTTGGAGAAACGCGTTCTTCAGTCATTGTCACCTCTTTTTGATAGCATTAAGTTAGACCGCGAACTCCGATCAATGGTTAGGGAAACCTTCCCAGATTTCTGCACTACCGATGGGATACCACTTTCAGGAACTATAGATCTTAACAATAAAAGTGGATTTTCAATGAATGACGACACAAATGCTAATCACAATTCATCGATAAATGCGGCCAAATTCAGTGATGAAGAGGACGAACCGCCCGTCGCTAAGAAACCGAAGCGAAGCAAAAAAGATATTAAAGATTCTAAAGAAATTAAGGACACAAATGATACCAAAAATGGCAAAAAACCCCATAAAGAGAGTAATACAATCCCTATCTCTCCTTCGAGTGCTCTCTCCAAAAGTGATTTAATCACTCAAATCGAACAAATGAATAGCAATGAAATGAGATCTTGTCTTAAAAGATTATATGAGGACAGGTATGTCACTAATTCTGTTCTCTAATTACGATAATAATGTAGCCTTTATTTCAGAGATAATGAGAGCAGATGTGAAGCGATGGAGAAATTAGTGTCACTTGTGATGCAGGACGAGGACAACGATCAGGACATGGCCTCAAACTTAACTATTATTTTGTTGTGCATTTTAGAAGAAGACCTCTCAAAAAAAGTGTTCCCAATCAGTGACTCTATTGATGACGAAGAGTTAGAAGACTCAATAGGAACTCCTCTTTTTGTGATGTTTAGAAATCTATGTCAAACCGCAGAAGAAGACCCCAACCGAATGCCTCTCTTGAATTTATTGGCAGAAATGGGTGCAAATAATTCACGAATCGGTTATTCTTTGATTTATTATTTAAAAGCGAGTAAATCAACGGATAATAAAATGTCGTCATATCGTGAATATGTGAGAACTTTGGGAAAAGATTTGAGCGGTTGTTTGTTAAGTGACCTCAAATCTTGTCAATCGGATGATGTGAATATGTTTTGTTATTTACTGCCAGACATCTACACACAGTTCTCTAATATAGCGATTGGAAACTCAGAACTTTTAAATTTAATCGTTTCATGTATTGATTCGACACAATTGCAAGACTTAGTCAGTCATATAATGAACGGAACTCTCAAAATGTTTAGAAAGGACTCACTTCTATCGATCTTAAGTCAGATATAATTATCTTTAATTTTATTTATTTATAAAAATTTCATTTGTATTTTAGATGCGAGTCTTGAGTGGGAAACGATAGAACAGTATTACTTATGGCAATTGATTACCGCTCATTCTATTCCAATCGAGCAAATAATTCCCATTTTGCCGAAACTCGAATATAATTGTAAGTAATTTATAAACTTTTAAACATTATTTTATTCTATTTTTTCAATTATTTTAAAGATTTTAAGTGTTTTTAAAATTTATTTTAAATTTTATTTTACAAATCGACAGCTCATTCGGAAGCGTTGACTAATATAATGCTATATTTGCAAAGAGAATCTCCGACTAATAACTTAGTGAAACACATTTTGAGCCGCGAATCAAAATCCAGTGATTTGTTTGTCGTTTCGGTTTTGAACTTTTGGTCTCAAAGCAGTTATTCGGATAAGTTATCCGAATTGATTAGTTCTTATTTAACCTCAAAAGTCAGTTCTCCTGCAAAGCGTTCCAAAAGGTATACTTTTAAGTTTTTTTTTTGTTTTTAATAAAACGAATTCATTTTATTAAAAGAAATACAAATAACAATAAAACCCAAATCAGTTCAAATGTGGAACTGATTTTATCGCATTTGGATTGTTTGCGACAAAAAAATAAAAATCTTAATTGTGAGTTAGTTATCCTTTTTATATATTTTACTCTAATTTACTGGAAATTTCAGTTTTTAACACCGAAACAATGCAAACGACTTTAGTTCAGTTGCAATCGATCGCATCTGAGGCTCAAAAAACAAAGTATTTTTTTTATACATTTTTTGAGATATGATTCTAAAGATTTTTTAAATAATTATCAATTATTTGTAGATATAGTGATTTACTCGCTTTGGCCGAAGAATTGGAGCCAAAACCGACTCCAAAACGCGGTTCAAAGAATGCAAAAACAAAATCTAAGTTTTCTAACGTTTCCAATACTAACAACAACTCAAATACCGAAAGCGATTCTTCAGATGTAAGTCAATAATTAGAGGCAAAGATAATGTTTTTATTAAATATTTTTTGTTTAACATTTAGGGTGACATCCCTTTAGCAAAGCAACAAAAACAAGCCAACTCTCGAAAGAAACGGAAACAAATCGGTTCCGATAGTGATTAGCATTTGTTCTACAATTGATTTTTAAATTCATTTATGAATTCATTGTTTTATATATTCATTGTTTAATTGTAAATAACATTAACACTTAAATCAAGTTTTTTAAAATGTAAACAAATTCCAAGATTTGGATGATTTAAATATTTTGTACCAAATATTTTATTAACAAATCAAACAACAAATCAAAAACTAAAGTAAAATATTTTTATCATTTAATCAATTGTTAACCGATGGAAGAAAGAACTTATGACCACTCGATTCGCCCTTATATTTAAAGTCAGATTTATTTGATCCCAAATCAATGGCAGGACAGTATAGACGGTCCCCAAACTGTTTCTGATAAGTCGTTTCTGTTATGTTCTCTCCGTAGGGCTCATAAAACTGGGCTTCAGTCGATGTTCGGAATAAATTGCCTTTTCGACCATTTTTTCGGCTTTTCTTTCCGGCGGTCTTTTCTCTCAGTCTTGCGGTCGATTCCAATCTGTTCGGAGATTTGTCTGCAAAGGATGTTCGAGTGGTTGTCATGAAATCCATGTCTCCATCGAATAGTTTCATTGAGCTCTCATTCTTGTGTTTCTTTTGTCTTCTTTGGTGCTGAACATAATTTTTACTCTCATTTCTGACTCGAGTCTTATCCTTCGACTCTTCCATTGGTTCTGATTTCGACTCATTTAACAACACTTTGCTTTGTTTTTCGTTTTCAGTGATTCGTTGTATTTCTCTAACCATTTGTTCATCTGATTTGTCCATAAGACCCAATTCTTTAATACTGTCGACATCTCGAGTATAAACTCTTTTATGTTCTTCGAGTCCACTGACTGTCCAACTGTGGGCCGTTTCCTCCAAGTTATCAGTCATTCGATGTTCTGTTTCTTTTTGAAATGAAATCTTTCCGTTGTTTGACTTTTGTTCTCTTCTTGAGTTTATATCATTTGTTTGAACAGAAGAGTCCACATAATATGGGATTCCATTTGTTTGTGTCTTTTGGGAAACATTTCTTCTTTCATTTCTATCAGAAGTGGTCAGTCTTTGCATCGATTTATTTATTTGTTCGATATGTGAGTCCCTCTCCTCTCGATTTGATTTTTTATTAATTTGTTGGTCTTCTCTATGAATTGAATCAACTTTTGGTAATTTAATGTTAGAGACGGCAGAACAGCAGACACTCGTCTTTATTCCATTTTTATTTTTATCGTCAATTATTACAAAGTTTTTATAACTCTCTTTATTTATTGTATTGAAATATCCGTCTCCGCCCGCTTTCAGACTTGTGGAGGGCCTGTGTTTTGACTTCTTTTTACTGGACTTAAATGTATTGAATTCATTACTTTTTGATGCTTTCATTCGTTCGAAATTACTTTCTTCTGAACTCAATTTTGAGGGCATAACGACTGCAACGCTCTTTGAAACACTTTCATTGATTTGTTTGGCTGTGGAGTCATAAGAAGTTTTGAAAGTAGTGTTCATTTCCATCGGCCCATCATTTCCAAGTCTCAGGTTATCCTTCGGCTTATTTCTAATGGGACGCGAGACCACCCATTGATTAGTTTCTGTGCCATCGGGTGATTGTAATTCATACATAGCTTCACAAATACACTTTTCGTTTAATTCTTTACCGGAATCGCTATCACTCAATGAATTAATTGGCGGAAGAGTGGGTCGAGTCGTTTGCTTTTCAATTAGATTTTCTTTACTTTTCGATCGCTTACTTCGAGTCAACTGTTTGTCTCTTTTCTCGATATGCGAATCATTTAACTCAGAAAGAGATCGAGAAATCTCTTTCATTTGATCCGGTGATGTCTCCCATTGTTTTCTCGATCGTTCTTTCGATTCAGAAGAAGATTCCTCTCCGTTCGTCTCTTTCTGGTTATCAATGCTTTCGCTTTCAATTATATCGTCTAATTTGGGAAGACTTTCAACAAATTCAATGTTTTTTAAGATTTCTCTACAACGATGTTCACTATATATGAATTAATATAAAAAAAGTCTTAAACTTTTAATTCTTCAACAAATTATTATTTAGAATTCAGTCAATTATTAAACGATTTTTAATTTAAATAAATACTAATTAATATTTGGAAAACTTTTTGTGAATACATTTTAGTTCAAAGAAGAGTTGAAAAATGATTTCAAAAAATAAAATAAAATTTATGCAAAACTTTTTAATCAAATGTTTGTAACCAAAGTTACCAAAAAACCATAATTAATGCATTGGTTTTTGTCATTAAATGGAAATTTAATCAATTGTCGAGTCTGTCCTCCACTTCTCATTTGGAGAGAACGTGTCATTCCCTGAGCCCGATATCAAACGAATGCAATTCATAAACATTAATGACAAATACCTTTTGGTCTGTGTTCTGATGGCCTCATTCGGCTCTTCAATGATTGTTTCCAATGTATTCATGCGTTGGAATTGTTTCGGGGCGTGAAGTAAGAGAAAGAGATGCCACGAAGAAATAGGACGACATCTCATTATATACTTTTCGAACCCAAAAAAGCAATTTTAATAATTTTGGTTCTATAGGTATCCTCTCAATGTCTTTACAATTCTTTTCATCAATTTTCGCAACTCATGAGTAAATTTAGGGTTGGATTGTATTTCGGCGATCAGTTATTTTCAGATTCCGTTTAAAAGACTGCAAATCATTTTAAAATAATTTTTAGAAATGAATTTAATTTAATATTTTTTAAATTCTATTCATTTGTATTAACTCTACGACTACTATAAGGACTTCCCTATGAGTCGCGAAAAATTATGAAAACTTGTATTAATATTTAGTCAATAACTCAATGACTATAATTGAAAATACATTATAAAAATCGAAAGCAATATATTATTAAAAATTAGTGAACTTAAGCTCTGGTTCTGTCATATCTATTATTCAAACATTTGTTTTGTCGATTTTTCAATGAGACTGAGGGACAGAATCGGTAAAAGTATATTTGGGAGTCAGTCACACAGTCAGTCGTGCCTAAAATGTTGCTAAGATATGACCACAAAAAAGCTAAACTCTTTCAATAATTAGTGTCGCAAAAATTGTGCGCAAAACACAATACAACTGCCGATAGTCTTGTTTTTCGTTACGCCTATAATACGGAAGACAACTATTGTCCGAACAATAATATTCACCAAAACATTATTAAACTTATTCTGAGCTCTTCAGGGAATTTATTAATCATTAGAATTTTGCTCTTATTATAGGAAAGCACTTCCAATGAATAGAATGAAAAAAGAGAATAAAATATTTGTTTCATTGCCTCTCATTTTATGCGCCACTGATTAAAAAAAAGGACGAATCAGTTCATAAAATTACAAATAATTAATTCTAATGGAAATTGAATACTATTGGCCTATATTTCACTTATTTCTCAATAGTTCTGAGAATTTATATTTTAATTAAGTTTTCGCCCAAACTTTCATTTTCTAAAAATTTTGAAACTCATTTCGAGTTAATGTTAGTCGAAGTCATTTCCATTTCATTTATATACATGTATTTCAATGAAAATCTATTAAAGTTTATGTTATTTACGTGATTCTAATGTTTGCCAAACGGTTAAAACCAGAAACAGCTTTAAATTTTTTTATCCAAGATAAATAAGCATGATAATAATTTGAAAAAAGTACATTTTTATAATGATTCCTAATTTAGATTAAATTCAAATATTAATTCAATATTTATAGAGTTTGGAGTTTGGAGTGAATCCAAATTTAATCCAACATATCATCTATTTTTGTGAAAAGATTACAATTTATTTAATAATATAATGCATTGAAATGAATATATTTAAGTGAAGTTATGTTAATATTGTTAACATATTTTGAAATTTAATGATAAACTTAGAGTTCATCTCCTTATATAGAAAAGAAGTTTTGTCTAAATTTACTAAAATTATGCCCTTGCTACATTCTAGTTGACCTCCATTATTAACATTTCTAAAAAGTCATCATGATAAAATAATGAATTACTTTGGATAAACTTCAGGAAAATTTAATTTTTTTTTGAAAATCTTTGTGAAAATTCTTTCATTTATAGTTTCAAAGGTTTCACCAAAATATGAAG
>JAQFZL010001064.1:0-11753 GCA_034695685.1 Galumna lanceata
TTAAAATAAAGTTCAATAAATAATTTTTAAGTTCAAACTGAAAATTGATGCACAATATTTCAAAGTTACCTTGAACATTAGTAAGAAACTTGCTACACAAGACTGTGATTAAAAGTTAAGGAACGCTATTCTGTTCAGCAATTTACTAAAGTTGTGTTATTTCTGCGATTGTAATGAAAATAAAAATACATTGAAATTCAATTTTTATTTCCATTTAATAGTTTAGGAAAAGTTTAATATATAATTCAATTTCATTAAAATTTATAATAAACTTTTAGTTATATAAATCCATTGCACAGAATAAAGAAATGTGTTTATCATTCATTCCTCACTTTTATTTTAAAGCTCTTACTGTTAACATGTTTTTAATAGAAAACAAATTTTGTTTTTAATAAAATGAATTATTTTTCTGTTTTATATATGAATTCCAACAAAAATGACTTCACTATTATTGTGGACAATACAAAGATTCCAGGTCTACCATTACCTTGGTTATATCATTATTATTATAACCAGTTTTCTCTTTAAAAAATAGCCCATAAGAAGGTTTTGCGTCTGAAGAGCCTATACTTCGAGGCATTATTTAATAATAAAGGGATGAAAGAAAACGCTGAAAATGTGGTCACAATCGACACATATTTGTTTTCTTTGCATTCATTTGTTTTCGTATTGAAACTACTGTATGGCTGTACGATAACACCCGACTCGTGGTCTTTAAAGTCATTGACTGACTTAATTGAAATGTTAATTATAGTCAAACGATTTCTGTTCAGTTCTGATGTCGAAGAAGTGATTACTAAACAATATATTAAGAAATTAAATCTCATAGAAACTGATCCAAAGAAAGAGGACTACAAAGAATCGGTTTTCTATAATTTGTCACTTCTTTGCGAGTCTTACAAATTATCCAATTATTATGCCTTCGATTGTCTTCTCAACAAATGTCACAAATATTTCGATCAAAACGCGAGTCAAGTCTTACTCTATTTTGAGAGAAAACGCTTTCCTCCAGAACTGATCCACAGAATCATAGGAAGAGATACTTTTGGTGTCGAAGAAATCAAAATTTATAATTTGGTTAAAAAATTGATCCGAAAGAATGATTTGGAATCAAATAAACTTCTAATGGAAACCATTCGGTTCCCACTCCTGAGTGGACAACACATCGCAGAAATCAACAAAAGTTGTCGTTTTGAAGGACTTATGAGTGACTCCATTGAGAATTACATCAAAACCCGTTACGGATCAAACAAAAGGATATGTATGGAAAGGGAATGCTTTTTCACAACTAAAGACATTTGCTATGAAATGGCAACCCTTTCCCGATCACTGTCTCTAAGACTGGCCTCACATCTGGGGATAAATCCCAGTGGTTTGAATCCAATCCATTTATCGACAATTCATTTGCCGATTGAGACCAAAATAAATCACATTATTTTAGGGATAGATTTGAACCGAAGAAGCGGTACATTCATTCAATTCAATTACTTCTTCCGTATTGTCTTATATTCAGGCAGAGGTCACTTCATTGCCTTCAAGTATTTTCTAACACCCCTTCAAGAAATACATGAATACTATTTTGATCCTCAATTCGTGTCTTTTGTTCACATTTATTGTGATAAACAAATTATCATTAAATCGATGTCTTATGAAATGACATCAGAAGTAAATTACAATAAATATATTTCTCGTAATTTCATCAATTGTTAGCCTAAACTCAGTTTAAAATATGTATAAAATCTATTTTTTTTATAATTTGTTTATTATTTCTATTAAAAGTTGTTATGAGTTTTAGCGCCGATTTTTAATTTGAAAATTTAAATGCCTTTTGAAGAGTAGACTCAGAGATGGCGACAAATCTGATCAGATGTCAGGAAATTCCGGAAAGATATCGATATTTGTGTTCAACGGTTTTCTATGCAAACGAACCAAAAAAGTGTTCGATAGTATCGAAGATCGGACGCAAACGATTCAATAGTCGGTAAACGACTATCGAACGACTCAGAGTGTATTGACTGACACGCAAACAATGAAACAGTTTCCCTATCAATGAGTATAAGTCCTAAACCAAACACTAGTTGTAGTTAACACTTGTCTGTTATGTATGTCTTCCTTACTCTTCAATAGTGTTTTAAAAGTAGTGTTAAAAGTATTGGATTCGGAGACCAAAACATTTGATTTTAAAGACATTTAAATACTGTGTTTAGAATACAAAACGTTTAATACATTTAACGTTAAAAAACAACAATTTATTCGATTAAAAGTAATTTCATTAAAACTATTTAATGTCTCTTTTGATAAGAATTTAGTTATTTATGTCTTCTCTCTATTGATTGCAAGTATTTTTGATTTCTCTCCGATTATTAGTAATCTGTGAAAAAGGTGTCGACATTTTGTCCTGAATTTCGTTTAAATTCAGTTAATGTTTTCGTTTAGATTTTTAGTAAGTCTTTGTTTTTGTTATATATTTTTCAATTAAATATCATTTTATTTGTTATTAATATTCGGTTTTTACCAAATTTTCTGTCTTTTTGTCGTTAGTATTGGTTTTCTATTTTTCATTTGATTTAATGATTTTTTAAAACAATTTTTTAAAACCATTTTTCAAAAATTAATTGACTTTCAGTTTATATTCATTTGTTTTTAGTTTTTTCTTAAATGAGTTGTTTATCGAAATTATCTGAATTTTAAGTTTCGGAAAATTTCATTAATTAATTTTTTTTAATTTCCTCTAATTTTGTAAAAAATTCGTTATATTTTGATTTGAATTAATTTAAATTAAATTTATTTGAAATTAAAGTGAAATAATTTATTTGTTTTATTTATATTTTGTTATCAAATATTTAGTGATAATCACTGATAACCGCTATTAAGTAATTGACTGCTTTGGAGTCGTCGACACATTCACAACAAAGACATTCACTGTTAGTCATCGAAATACCAGACATTGAGTTGTCTTAAAGTGCGAAATATGCGACACAAAAACGAGTGCTCTATCGGTGAGTCATCCGATAGAGTGGTGGCTCTGCCGACGCCCCGATTCGCTGAAAATGGTTACCGATTGCCCGATCCGTTGCCGGCGGGACTCGTATTAACCGATTCAACGAAACGTCAGTGGCTTTTGGGAAAGTCTATCGGTTGCGGAGGTTTTGGGGAAATATATTGCGCTAAAGAACTGCCAGAGAATCAAAGATTCGACAATAACTCATTTCTAGACAATAAAGAGGTCGACATTAAAGACGACAATCCTTCGGACGAAACCAATTCATACAATGGTTTACCGAAACGAAAATGTGTTAAAGTATTCCATCAAAAACAAGTGCTGAAGAAAAATAAGGAGACTTTAGACAAATTGATTAAAGACAGTAATTATCCGTTCGTTATAAAAGTTGACCACTTGTCAGGTCCTCTCTTCGCCGAAATGCATTTCTACCACAGAGTGGCTAAACCTAAACTAATCGACAATTGGATGTTAACGAAGAGGTTGGCCTTTATAGGAATGCCCCGATATGTGGCGTCAGGCATCTATCTATCGGAGCAGACCTGTCGGCGCTACCGTTTTCTAGTATTGGACAGATTGGGTCTCGACCTCCAAAAGATTTTGAATAAACAGAATAACAAACTGAGCCTTAAGAGCGCATACACTATATCTATGATGACTCTCGACATACTCGCGTACATCCATTCTTTCGGTTATATTCACGCAGACATCAAAGCATCTAATCTTCTGTTAGGTATGTCTTATGAATAGTTCTATCATTTCCTCCATTTCTCTCCAAATGTGAGCACAGACTCATTTTTTTCTTCAAAACTTGTTTCGTCTTATGTTTCACTCATTTTCTTTAGAGTTTTGTTTTGATTTTTATTTTGATTTTTTCCTAAACATAACTCAAAGCAGTTTAAGTGTTGAGGAAAATATGTTTGAAATGAAATGAACTTTAATTTTGTTTTTATGATCAAAAAAAAACAAAATTAATTGATTTTTTGGTAAAATTCAGATGTTTTCCGTATTTCATATCTTTTAACAAATGATTTAATAATTTATTTTTTAGTTATTAATCGCTTTTTATCTAATTTTGAAACATTTTATTCACTGAAATATTTTTATCTAATAATAGATTTCCTTAATATGACTTCATTTTTATCTGTTTTAAAATTTTTATTTGAATTGAAGGTCGTTCTGACACTACATCTCCGGCTCGAGAGCTCTATTTGGTTGACTACGGACTGGTTGAACGCTATCGAACCCAAAATGGCGAACACAAAGAAGAAGAAGAAGACAATAGACGGGCCAATAGCGGTACCATTGAGTTCACTTCACGTGACGGACATTTGGGTGCTCTGACCCGTAGATCTGATTTAGAGATCTTAGCATACAATACAATCTCGTGGCTCTCAGGCGGTAGACTTCCATGGATTGACTGCAAAGAACACGACACTGTCCGCAAACAAAAAGAGTATTATATGAGTCATATCGACGAACTGCTCAGATATGCCTTTAAATCCAAGTCATTGGTTCCCAAAGGACTCGAAGAGTTCATTCGGTCCATATCCAGACTAGGCTTCAAAGAAGATCCAGATTATGGGGCGCTAAAACTTATTCTAACCCGAGCTATGGTCAGCTCTGGTTATTCTTATGACGGGCTCATCCTATGGGGTGAGAAGTCTGTCTCTAAATCATCAAAAAAGGGTATTTTTTACACACTTTTTCTTCTATTATTAATTTGATTTTATGAGTTCAGGTACTAAACGACCGGTCAGTTCTTCAGAAGAATTGGGACGAAAGGGTCGCAAAAATTCGAAGCAAGAGTTCGAACAATTCGAGTTATGTGAGATTCCGCGCAAAATGAACAGAAACAGAGCTGTTCGAAGTGCGCCCACAACTATCTCTCGACAGAGATCTGGTTCTATATCGCCAACGACTTTGTCAGACATAGAACTATCGAATCCAACGCCACAAATGTTAGAAATAATTGAAAAGATTAGACAAAAAGCAGAAAATTGTGAACGAGTTTTAGATTCAATCGATTCAAATAAATTAAATCATAATTATATTAATAAGAGGCGAATCCGATCCTTTTCTCCGACCAAAAAGGGATCAAAAGCCCGAAAATTGAAATTAAATTCGAGTCCACTTAAAGCCACTTTAAATAAAAAATTGAAGACAACTGTAAATTACGAACCGATTCGACAACAAATAGACAAGAATTATGAGTTGAAAAGTGTTGCGAATAAAATTCTGAAAAAATCTAAGAAAAGAAATAACAAAAAGTGTTCAATAGTTAAGAAGAAGTGTTCGACGTCTCCCCGAATACCACTTCAAAAGCTGGAAATCAACAATAAGACGACAAACACAGCAAAGCGGTGCTCAAATCGAACGGTAGACTCGAAAAAATCAATGAAGACAACTGTCCTCAAGCGAAAGACATCACAAAAGAAAAGCAAAGTATTGATGACTCGTCGAAAGTCGTCATCGAAAACATCAGCAAAATTATTGTCAAAAAGGTCTGTTCCCTCCTCTCAAAAGAGAACTGGAATTCAGAACACGAGAACAAAAGTAGCGCTTGTCGTCAATCTGGCCAACGGTTCGCTTAAATGTGATAAAAAGTTGAGAACCGGCACTAATGGCAACAAAAAAATTAAGTGATTTGATTGACACTAATAATCAATTATTGTTTAATTCAATTTAATGTCTTTTCCTACCTTTTTCTCTAATTAACTTCCCGTCGATTAATATTACTGTCAATTATTTACTTATTTTTATTTACACTATTTTTTGTCTAAAATTAAACAAATTATTAACATTTCATTTGAGAAATAACTGTATTTTTTGGTTCCTTTTTTTCAGACTTTTGTCGAAAATATCAAATAATTATTAACTAATAGTTTTTATTTCAAAAATCAGTCTTTTTCTGACTTTTGTCTTCTGAACACTTAATTTATTTTCTTTTTTTTTGTATTGTTTTACGTTATAATTATTATTAGAATAATTTTAAGTCCAGTTCTCCTGTAGTTAACATTTTGTGTCAATTTATATGCATTAAAACCATTAATTTAAAGTTCATAATTGAAATTATAAATGCATTAATAAAATGAAAATAATTAATCAATTTTTAGAATTCATAAAAATAACTAAATTTTGCTGAAATTTGTTTAATTTTTTTGGTTTTTTTTAAAAAAATTATTTATTTATTCGTTTGTTTAATAAACATTTGAATACATTTTTCTAATTAAAGAGTATTAGAGATAATTAAATCTTTGAAATGAATGAAACTCTAATGAAAACGTTTTATACATAAAATGTTTGAATGTTTCACTTCAGAGTTCTGTATATTTGAGATGAATTGTGTGTCTAATTAAGTTTGAGCTCATATTTCGACTCAATTTCTTATTTTTTTATAACTTATGTCTGAATAAGTGATTTAATGAAAAAATTATTGGTTTAATGACTTGTAATTGGGTTTCGACACTAATGTTCAATGAGTTTAAAGTTCAAAGTTTCAACTAAATGATCGAATTATAATTTTTAGTGCATTTCTAGTCATTTCTTTATTCTGTCCTCTCTTTAGAGCCAATTATTGAGCAAAACTTAACGAGTGTTTGACTCAAATGAAGTGATACTGGAATGCAATTACAAGTTATTCAAATAAATAACATTTGTTTGCATTAAAAGCAAATGTTTTTTTCAATGTTTTGAATATACTTTTCAAAGAAATAATGAATTTTAACTTAATTTTTCACACAATATATATATAGAGAGATATAGTTTAAAGATTTATAAAAAGAGAACTAAACCAATGTTTAACTAAATGTTTGTATTTTCTAAATAAGAAAAAACTTATTTAAAAGACATTTTGAAGATAATTTGAGGCAATTCTACTTCGAAAGACATTTTTTTCTGAAAACTTAATAAATTGTATTTTATTCTCAATTTTTTCAATAAAATCATGTTTTTATTCCATTGAAATTTGTCTCAAATTTAATAATATTATCATTTTTTTAGTATTTTAATAACATTTCATATGATATCTTCTGTACATTTAGTATGTATTTACAAGTATATACTTTGAAAATAATCTAATTACTATTTAATCAAGGTAAAAATAAAGAAAAGCCCTAAGGCTTATCACATATTTCTTAATCTGAGTTTTTCCTTTAAATTTTAAAAATTAGTTTTTAATAATAGGTTTCCTTTTCTTTCCATTCGTTTATAAAGTATTGAATAAAGTTTTTGAATTCATGGAAATTAAGACATAACTGTTTTAACTGAAATTTCAAAAGGGAAGGGATGTTATCCACCAAAAAGTAATATATTTATAATTTAAATAAAAATTAATTAATTATTCAATAAAAAGAATTAATACTTAATTCAAAGGATAGATATTTATGCGTTTTGTAGATACAGTATATCCTCGATTTATCAATATTCGATTTAACCAAAACCTCTTTATAAAGAGGAAAATTAAAAGCACTGGCCTTTCCTATGAGACATTAAATGTTAAATAACCTCAGTTTAATCAAATTAAATATAACCAACAAAACAATAGATCAAAATACCAATAAACTGAACTCTTTTTAAGGGATTGTTTTTCTCTATGAAAAAAAATCTGAATTTAAACTTATTTATTATAAATATTCATAATTATTATAAATAATTAGTTTAAGTAGAAGTCATCTTTCAAATTGTAATTCAAAAGTATATTCGTTGGTAATCTTGTAAATTAATAATGTTTAATATTTTAATAATTTAGTGATTTGCGATTTTGAGTGGCATAATAAAATAAGTTAGCCAGGCACAAATAGCACAACTAAAACAACTGACACAAATTAGTTTAGTGGATGAGCTTTGCGTTATAAAAGTAAAAGTATCTGAAAAATTTAGTGATATTTCAGTTATGGAATGCATTCATTTGAGTTATCCATTATTTTTGTTTATTCGGTGAAGAAATTTCTGGTTTTAGTAACAAATCATTTATGAACTCATAAATCATGAATTGGTTTATGAGATAAGAGAAACGATTTTCAAAATAATTCATTTTTCTTTCGATATTCATTCTCTTCCTCTCCTTCCTATTCAAACACATTAATTATCCCTTACATTATCCATGCAATATCCTGCATACACCTTGCTCATTTTATCAATATTGTGAATAACATATTCATTATTCTGAAACATTTTAAACTCAATTACATCAAGTTTACAGTTTTTGATGAATTAATTTTTATATAATTTAGTGGAAGTCATATACAGAGGTTCACGTGTACTATATTTTTATAAATTAAATATTTGATAATTAAGAAGACATTTTCAAGTTTATTTTGAAACCAAAATTGATAAAATCGGTTGAGAAATGAAAAAAAGTTATTAAAGAATATTCTTATTCTTCACATATAAAATGAATTAAAATTTTAACGATTTTTTTCAATAACTGAAATTCAATTCTCTCAGAAATGATAATTTTCTTCTCCATAGAGTCTAACGTTATAACTAAAATTTGTATTTTATATAACTTTTTTATTTCTTAATCGATTTAATTGATCTTGGTTTCAAAATTAACTATAATATGTTATCTCGATCACCAGTTATTTAATTTGTAAAAATAAAGTACAGGTAGACAGGTATATGACCTTGCAATTGTTCCATTATTTTATATAAATCATCAAATAATAAAATTTTTAAATATTGTCGAAACACATCTCAAAGTAGATGTTTTAAACATTTATTACCGAATTTGATTATCTATCACCGCTCAAGAATTATGTTCTAGGAATTTTTTTCCATAAGCTTATATTTGTACTTGCTTATTTGTTTAGTTTTGTAAATATCATTTGTATATTAAAACTTATATAAAATCAAGCAAATATTTATTAAGAATATTTTGCAAATAATATTAAATTCTGGCCATAAATAGCCTTAAATCTAATTACCATAAGTTTATTACAAAATATAATGGAAAAAAGTATCAAAAATTGATTTATGTTTAAATCAAAACCGATTTCTAATTCTAATGGTTTGGTCTCTTCTCTGAAAAGTCTTCAAAGATTTTCATTTAAGAAATATTCACTTTTTATGATTCGACTAAAATTCTTAATTCATTTCTCGAGAGAAATATCTCTAAAATATTTTTACTTTTTTTAAAGAAAATCTCATTTTCTGGAAAAGGAGTAAAATATTTGACGTAATGGCAATTAAAAAACAGATCCTCAATCAAAGTGTGATAGTGTTTCTCATAAAGTGGTAGTGCTCTTCAATTTTGATAATCGAGTTCTGGCATGTCTTACATCTCTTTAATTGTTGTTTCGTTATATTCTGTGAATGGATTCAATCAAAGAATTTATTAAAACCAAAGAAAACTAATACTTTTAGATTTAAACAATTTTTTGCTTAAATTTTATAAATTTCGTGATTTTTTTTAGAATTCGTTTTTAGAGAATTTGATTTGAAATTAAAAACATAAGTAAACAGAGTTTTAAAAGTAAACCTCATTTAAAACTTTTGAGAATTAATTCTTATATTGAATTTTCTAACCATTTCTCAACAAAACCAAGTTTCTCCCTCTCTTTCTCTTTCTCTCTCTCCCTCACTCCCACTCTCCCTCTCTCTCCCAATATTTAGTTCACAAAATTTTAATCAATTATTTTTGTGGCGTAGACTCAGAGCCCAGTATTTAGAGCGAAGGGCTATCAATCAATTTTGATGACCGATTCCGCCACTGAATGCTATTAATTCAAAGATTCATTGAATTTATTTGAAAAATGAAGAAATTGTTTGAAATATTAAATGAAAGAATAAAATCGGTTTCGTTTAGAAGACAAACAAATATTTATAAATAGCATGAAATAGACTTCAATCAATTTAATGATATTTTATAACTGATTTCTATACTAAATAAGTACCGAAAGCCTCAATCTTGGAATTTAATTCAGATAAGTTATCAAGATAAATAGTTTAATAGTTGCGATACTATATATATTCAAATTGATTGATAAATAATTCAAAAATTCTTCAGTGATTTGAAACTAAAACAGAATTTTAAGGAAAATAAAAAAAGAGAAAATCAATTAAAAAACTATTTCAAAATTAAAGGGAATTTTTCAGATATAGTGCAGATAAGCAATTTGTGCAATTGTGCAAGGCCATTTCAAATTTTACAATCAATTGATTTCTGTTGATATAAAAGTGAATTTTGCTAATAATGTCTACTTTATGACTGTTTTTATCGGACTTGAAATTACATAAATCAGTAAAAATAATATAAATCGCAAACAATTTTTATTGAATTTTTAAAACATTTCTAAGATTTGTATTTAATTTTACAAAAATAAGTTAATTTTATTATTATTTAAAAGTATTGAATAAAACAAAACTAAGTCATTTGTGGGAATAATTGTTTTATGAAATGCGATCACTTATGGGCTGAAGTCATGAGAGTTATAAACTCTTCGTAATTAAAGTCTTGGTTAGTATCGGACGACACTTCGTTTATCATTTCCTCGACCTCTTCTTTAGTCAACTTATCTCCCAATTCGGTCAACACTTTCCGTAACTCATCTTTAGATATAAACCCTTTCCCTTCTTTGTCGAAGACTCTGAAGGCTTCCCTCAACTCCTGTTGCGCTTCAGAAGAATCCTTAAGACGTTTTACAAATATATCCAAAAACTCTTCGAACTTAATTCTTCCCTCATTACTGGTGTCGACCACAAGAATCATTTCGAGGACCTCCTGTTCGTTGGGGTTCATCCCATAGAACTTCATTACATCAAACAGTTCTCTGACACCAAACGATCCCTTTTTGTTTTTATCAAACATTTTGAAGATTTCATAATACCTTTCCTTTTCACTCTGGTTGAGTTTTGTCCGAAGCAAAGATTCACTGGACATCACTGACTGATTCACTCAATATTCAAACTATTGATTGATTTTCAAATTAATAGTTTAACGGATTTCGAATCCAATAAAAAGCATTTTATTGCAAACAATTCGATCGCTGAGAGAACGCGACTCAACACTCAATTCATCCAATATTTGAAAATATGTCAGAAAATTCCACTCAATTCAGAATAAAATGATAGAAATGTTTAAACTCTTATTGTTTTTATCAATTATATCATGTAATGAACTAAAAGTTAAAGTTGACTCTCAATAAAAATATTTTAAATGAAGTGATGTCTGCGACAAATACAACCGAACGCATATAAAGGCAATGTTTTTTCAAATTTTTACTTACAGTTAAGACTAGAAAATAAATCAAAACAGAAGTTTAAAACAAATTAAATTTTAATTCACTGTTCCTTTGTCTCAATAAAAGTAAGAATCATAAGTACAATCTGTCTCACATTTTAATCTCTGATAAGGGATTAAAATGATAACATAGCGTTCAGTCATTTCTTGCGCTCATTGTATAACCTTTTGATCAGCGCTAAGAAAACTACTAAAAATGACTCTTTAGATAAGGACTCATCGATAGAGCAAACTATAGACCCGACGAATTATCTGCCATTAGGTCTCCGAATATGTGACAATTGGACAGTAGTAGTGATGAGAAGAACGCTTAACGAGTTATCATTAATTGTGCTGTTGGTTATCATTACAATTTCTAATGTTATCGACGATAACTTATCGTATATTCAATCAGAAAACCAAAGCCTTATTTTGATGAATAACTTTTCATTTAACAAAAATTAACAGTAATTTATATAAAGTTTAAGAAAACAAATATTTATAAATAAGTTAATCATTTATTGAATAATT
>JAQFZL010001065.1:0-11751 GCA_034695685.1 Galumna lanceata
AATTATCATTACATTAATGATTGAATTATTTAAAACAAAAAATGAATCACAATTTTATATCAAATGTTGAATAATAAAGAATATGTAATTTATTTAAATATGAAAGCAATTAATTATAGCATTCAAAGACATTAAAACAGACTTTTCATAAAGAATTTGATTTTTCAAGGTTTAGGTATTCTTTCAAATCTGTTTTGTCATCCATTTATGTAATATTAGTTAAATCTATAAATTAAATCAGTCTTTAGATAAAAATGGTTTCTTTCCATTAAATTTTGATGATTTTTCAATGATTTGAAAAAATTAATTTTTTATTGAAAAAAAAACAATAGAAAAGATTAATCATTTCATAACTCATGAATCGGCAAATAATAAAATAATTGTTTGATTTAAAACTATTGATTTTCTTTAGTAAATATAAGATTAAGTCTTAATTTATGAGATTTTATTCGTATGTAGAGATCGATCGACAAATAATCGATAAAATTCAGTTCAACTGATTTATTGCTCTGTTTATTGTTTATTGAATAAAAAAAATTCAGACTTTTTATTGTCATTTGTTTACTCAATTCTAACGCAATATTTCGGTTGAATTTTATTCCTGGATATCAAACAACAATTTGTGAATAAGAATGAGAGGACATCATAAACAATATTCTGTACGAACGGCTAACAGAGGAAAACACGTGCCTCTGATCTAAAAAAAATATAAAAGAGTAGAAAACAGTAGGCGCTCAGACATACAGCTGTTGGCGAAAGTATGCAAAATTCAAACAGAATTGTGTGCACCGTTTGTGATGTGCCACTCATTTTATTTGTTAACCCCGTCTAACAGAGCCCTTCAGACACGAGTCTGTTTTTGCCTGATTTTCCAACACTACCCTATTTTTTAGTCAAAACATTGAATTCCAAACGAAAAACAACAGATTTTCTACAATTTTAAAAATACTAAATAATAGACAAAACCATAAATACTTTTGTCTGAAATGAAACAGTCTTTCAAAGGGAGTCAAAACTTTTGGCGAATGAATGTTCACAAAGTTTGCTCTTAAATGATTGATAGTATTATATATTATTTTTGTTATCACTGTTTATATCAGAGATTAAAAAACGTAATTATATTGAAATTTAATTAAAAGTTTAAATCCATAGAAACTGATTTCATGAGACAAAAGAAAAAAATCAAACAAATAATGTTTGAACTTTGATTGAGAGCAGAAAAACCAGATTTAATTGACGACAGAAGAAGAGAAAATTGGTTTAAATGAGAGTAGGCTTTACCGCAACGCAAAGGCGTGCAAACAGTAAAACATTTCTTTGAGTCACAAAAACGACGCCTTTCTTTGATTTGATGTTTTTTCTTTAAAAATAATGAAAACGTCTGAAACCAACAATTTATTGAATGAGTTGTGAGAAAATAAATTCCCAAAAATAATTAAACGATGGAATCGAATGACTTTTACTCAAAATATTTAGTTTATTCAAAGAAGAAGTGATGCAAAATCACATTAAATGATAGTTTTATTTCAGTACAGTTTTGGGGCAAACCTTTGCTCTACCACTAAATATATTCATTGGGATGTGATTAAGGATTAACTCTACCGTAAAAAAAAAGATTTTCATTTCAGTTAAAATGTGAAAAATCAAAAACTGATTTAATATTCAGTATTCTAAGAGCTGAGCAATAATAGTGTAATACATGTAATACTCAACAGAAGAGTTTTCTATATGTTTTAATAGAGTTGCGAGAGTGAGAGAGTAAGTGAGTGAGAGTGAGTGAGTGAGAGAGAGAGAGAGAGAATGAGTGAGAGAGCAATAAGTGATACAATAATTCGCGTGTTTTCACGCCATTTAGAAAACAGTAATCGTCACAAATGATTGCAATTTATTTCTATTTCAAACCATTAAATAGTAATTATATATAAATTTGTCCACTTTTTCAATGGTTAGACATTTAGTTAAAGAGAGGACATTAGATATATTGAGCGATGAAACCAATCAATGACTGAGAGAGGAGTAAAAGCATAACAAATGACTGATTGAAAAATGTCTATCAAAGGGACAAAATCGGCAAAAAAGGAATATTTTTTTTCAAACTCTTGAAAATGCAATTCAAATGTTGTAATAATGGAAAAAATAACAAAATATCGAAAAACTCATTAATTTGGTTCATTATTTTTATTCATAATCTTTTTCACGAAAAGAAAAACCCAAATATTGATTAGCGGAGAGAGAAGTGCAGAGAAACAGAGAGTAAAATGCATTTGAAGTGAAAACTAATTTAAACGAACAAAACGATCCATAAATTAAAAAAATTATGTAAATATAGTATAATACTATTAATTAAAAAAGTTCTTTTTAAAAGTTTTCAATATATCTAATATGTGTGCGGGTTATATACGAACCATATTAGTTAAGCTCAATGAATAAGTTGTCGCAAAAAGTTTTATTAATTTGGTTAAGCCTTAGATTTCACTTTTTATATAAGTAATTATTAAAGCGGTAGTGCTCTCAGAGAGAGATTTTTTTTCAAAACATCAAAGTATTAGAAATTTATAGCATTGGATCGTCTTATGGGTAATCTTAGAGCCAACGAAATATTATAATAAGTTTTGAGTCGAGCAAAATTAATTACGTGCTATAATTACAGAATTTGCTCAGCATTTGATCGATAGCTGAGCTCAGAATTATTCATCTCTGAAAATATACATCAATAGAGAAAATTTAAAATGAATTAAAAAAGGCGTCACTCAATATAAGTACTCTTTTAATGGAGAAAAGAGTAGAAAAAGTTTTAATGAAAAATCAAAAGAGAAGGAGAAAAGTTATTTTGTGTTTTGTGCCCGAAGGCAATACTCAAAGCCAAGGCAATAAGACTCTAATAACTATTATCACTATTATATTAATATTATATAAATAAAAGCAATACATAATAATAACAAAATGATTGATAAAATAAATCTAAACCAAAATTATTGAAAAATTGTTGGTATCGGGTATAGGGTATGGTTTAAGTTCGACACCAACAGACAGAACAACAACTGGTAATACCACTAATATATGAAAAGTTTTAATTTTTGTAGAAAAGCAGAAGCGGTGTTAAGGAGGGAAAGAAGAGCTCTTCGTTTTCATTCGCTATCCTCTCATTTTGATTAAAATGTAAATTAGTATTTGATTAAAATGCAAATTAGAAATTGGAGCTGAGCTGTAGCTCTCGCTCCACTGATAGTGAGCCCAAGCGATGCAGTGCTAGTGTAAAGGCATTTCGCATTTAATATAAAAACAAGAATTCTTAATTCTATGCCGCCTTAGGAAAATGAAGGTCTTAATTAAATTTTGAAGCCACGGTTTAGCTACAAATTTTCTGCCATATATTTTTCAATGCATAACATATACATATAAGACAGTAAAGACAGAAAACCGTTCACTACAACACTCACTAAGAGAGAGACACTCACAACACATTCACACACAGAGGCTTTATTTTCTTCATTTTCACAACACTCTCTCCCACTATATAACCCCCAAAATATATATACATATATATATATATATATATATATATATATGTATATTCATTTGTATATCGATATACATATAATACATATATATTGTGAGTGAAGAGTTTGTGGATCAGAGTTGCGCCCAATACTGATGAGTGAGTGGTATATATACTGTACTAAACGAGTAGAACACTGTATAGCACTGTATAGTAGGCTATAATATTAGAGAGAAAGTAATTAGAAGTTTTAAAAAAGTGGTGGGCAATGATTGGTGTCATCCCCTTTCCTGCCTGTGCCTTCTCGTTGTTATTGCTAAAGAGGATCTAATTAAATTTAGCGTTGCTCCGACAAAATTAATATTTTAAGAGTCACTCTCTGCCTCTCTCTCTTAGTCTTACGCTTGTGGTTCGACAGTCACTCTCTGAGTCTCTCTCATTCTCTCTCTTCTCTTGAATCAAATTTAATACACAACCAATAATTTCCTCGACTCTAATTGCAGCTGTATATCAGTACAGCGTATATATAAAAATAAACGTATCCACCAGTGCTGCGCTATGGATAGCATCGCACCAGAGCTGAGCATTTTTAATTAAGCTCCGACTCGTGCAACGATCTTATTTCAGAGCGCACTCATCGCCATCACCTCAACTATCAAACTATAAAACCTTTAATTTTAAAATAACTGTTCGATTGTTTGGTGCGGTTTTGCGGCTCATAATCGCAAACAAATTGGTTTTGATTACTTTGATTGAGTAATTCTAACCAATAGTTTGCACACCTTTTGTGTGTCAAGTCGTGCAATACTTACCATAACTTTTATTAGATCTCTTAAGATCTGTTTACCTAAAGGTGTTCTCTCTATGGCTAACGTGAGAATCACTTATTGAAAAAAAGCTGCACTACTTGTGGAATGAATACATTTATCACATTATAGTAATGCAACTCTCCTTAAAGACTCGTTTAACAGAACTGATGCTGACGAGTGAGAGCTCAGCACTGGCTTACGAACACTACTGACGAGACCTTTTAAGAAAACTATAGTCAAGTGTTCTCCAAAACTTGAAAAAAGCAAAAAACAAACGTTAAATAGCGTCAAATCGTGCGTTTCGGACGTTTTAACTCTCTATTTATCTCAATCTTAACTAAAAGTTTCATGTTTTTGCTTTTGTCGACTTAACTCATGAGAAGAATTACTCAAAAAAACTATAGTTTGTAATCATTTCGCGCAAACTTTTCATTCAATTTCAACACTAAACTCTAATTGTGTTTAACAGTATTGGCAAAAGCATGTGCTCGTGTTGTGCTGAACGGACAGCCAAACAACAGTAGTGGTGAACCACAACCAAGTAAGAGGTTATGTCAGTCAGCAGTAGTCGCTGTGACATCCAATGGTACGCATGGTCTCAATGGTTGTAATCAAAACAATTACAAATCATATAAAATAGTGACGGTTTGGCACAAATTCAAACATAACTCAAATAACTGTTTTTAATCGTTTGTGTGTCCACTTCGGCGCAAATTAGTGCACACATATTGATATGACTCAGAACTGATTGAAAGCAAGCAATTGAGTCGAATGACCGGTGCTTTCAGTACTTTCATAACTTACTGAAAAAACTCATTGTTTGTGAGTCGAACTCCGGATAGCAATTGAGAACAATTGCTTGAACTGCACTCCAGTCGACAATTGTTTTCATTGAAATTTTGTCAGTAATTCAGTAATTGCTTAATCTTCTCAATCAGACCAACGAAGGCGTGAAAAACAATTATTGAATTTCTAACAAAAACTAGTGTTTATTATTTGCCTAAAAATACCAGTTTTGTAAACAACGGCTAAAACTAATTCAAATTCATCGCTGCCCTCGGCTTAAGGTAAGCCTATTTTGGACATAACTCTCATTATTCAATCATTTAAACGCCACTACTTTTGATATAATTTGATTAAATTGTGGTTCAAATAATTCAAATCAAAGAGAAAGTAGTGTTTCCTTTAAAAAGAATATTCTTTTTTATGTATGAATAATGGTTTGAAAGAATGAAAACTCAATTTAAAAGCTTTCACTTAAATAACTCTAAAGGTTTTAAACTCAAAGTCTATGTTATGAAGAATTGAGTAATAATTGAAAAGAGAGTTTCATTGATAATAAATTTAAAAACACTTTAGAACTTAATATCACATAAAATATGATAAGTCTATTAAATATTTATTCTGAGGAGTCATTGAAATATGAAAAATCATTGATTTCTTTTTGCCGTTTGAATTGAAAGAAAAAACTAAATCTTTTAACATTCAAATCAAGAAATAAAAAGTCAAAAATGAGAAGTTTATAAATATATGAAAGAAATGCTTTCTTTTCAAGACTTAGAAACGCAATGGATTGGAAAAACAGACACTCCTTTTCAAGACATTAGAGTCTAATCTTTGAAAAATCATTGGAAAACTTATTTATGAAAAGCTTTTTTAAAAAAAGTATTTACTCAAACTTTACTTTTAATGTGGAATCAATTGATTTGATTCACAAATGCAAACATTGTGTGCAAATCTATCCTCAAAATGTTTGCTGAGATTAAGAAAAATATTAACAGAAATTATAATTTTAAATATTAAAAATGCGATAAAAACTAATAAAACTCATAAACACAGCCTTCGATGAATTATTAACTATAAAAAAAAGTGCAAAACTAACTCTATTTCATATCAAATAATTCATATAAACTCTCAAATATTTTTCTCAGATAAGAATACAATTGCACTGAAAAAATGAATTTAAAATGATTTACAATACAGTAATAGTCTGTAAATATTATAAAATTAGATCACATGAAACACGAAAAGGATAGTCTCTTAAAGTCCTTTTCAACTTTGATTTCACTTATAATAGACATATTCGAAGGGAAAAGTTTGGAGAAATAGGAAATAAATGTTAGCAAAGATATGATATTAAAATTTAAAAGTCAAACAACAGCTCTTTTTTGATCGCATTTTTTAGTGAAAAACTGTTGAACCAAACAAAGAGAAAACAAACTTTAATCAAATCACTTGAAATTATTATCAAAATTTTGTTTAAGTGGTCCTCATATTCAGAGTCTTAAATATTTTACACAATGACTAACGTTTTATTAGGGTTTTCATCAGTTTATCAGTAAAAAAAAGCTCTAATTTTTATCTCTAGTTTGCATAGCGTTTGGGATAAAACTTATAGATTTAGTTAATGAGTGTATATATAAATATATAGTTGAACTATACATATATGAGAGCACACACACAAAGTTATTAATTTCAAAATACATAAATAAAAAATATTTGTCGAAATACACTTACATTGACTGGAAATTTAAACGCAACTAAACCTAAAAGTTTTTATCTGGATCTCTAAAAGCCCTCGATTGCATTTCAAAGTTTCAAAATTATCACTAAAACTGTTTGTTACCAGAGCTCTAATGTATTACATTGTGTGATAACGACTGTTAACTTTACTGGAGTTGAGGAGAGCTTACAGTTTGAGTATATTAGAAAAATATGTATTTGAATTTCTCTCGATATGAAAAATTTTGTTTAAACAGTGAATATCTATCATATATTCTAAACTTTTGTTAATTATCGCTATAAACGAAGTCAAACACTAAAAGAAATAGTCTTAAAATCATAGACAATAACCAGAGAAACGAATGACAAGTTTTTAACTCTTATGTTAAGTTTAATAATAAAAATAAGTTTAAAAACCAAATGGATGTGCAGTTCATCTGCTTTGATATTACCTTATTTTGCCTCATCATTGCCCTCATCATCGCCTTATCGTTTGAAGACAGTAGTTGTAGTTTTGGGATGAAATCGCAAATTCCGATTAAAAATTTTCAAATTCGTATAATAAGAGTAATAATGAAAAATAATCGAATGAAACGACGGAATCAATTTAGTTATGATTAGAGTAGAGTTGGTTTTGCGCGTCTATTCTCCACTTATAAAAATTTCTAATTGAAGTGCGTAATTGATTTTGTGTCTGCTCTGCCTCTCTTTTCTATCGCCTATCCCTCTCTCCCCCACTCACTCTCACAACATATTCAACACAACATAACTGACTGTTGTTTCTCTTTTTTCTTTGAACAGAATGACAGAAAGCGAGTCAAACCTCATTTGACATTTCAGTGTTCAACTGCTGGAGTGAGCGATCAAATTGTATATTAACTATAAATATAAATATCGTGTCGTCTCTTCTAAACTATATAATCATTCATAACAATCACTTCTTATACTTTTTCCGATAAAAAACTTTGTATTTGTTTCGGAGAAAAAGAGTGAAAAAACTTTATATACGTATTATTGAACTAAACTTTTATCATTTGAAGCAAAATAAACTTTTTGAGTGAGAGTTCAGCTACAGATACATCGCTTCTCATCACTTGAAGTCAACTTTTAGGTAAAATTGCGAAAACTCTTTCAATGCATAAAAAAATAGAGTATCACTACTGACAGCATCAGAACCACGACTTTCTAAGGTTTGTTTCAATAAGTTTTCTAATATTATATACTTATAAAGAGTTAAATGTTATTTAAATGTACATAAATGGTAGAAATTAAGTCCAAGATCATTTAAAACAGTAAAGTCGGAAATCCTTAGAGATGTGTTTGAATTCTAGGAAAATTTCCATAATTAAATTTTAGAGATGTAATCTTGTAAAATTCATACAACCATTTACATATACACCAGGATAAAATATTAAATTAATGTTAAAAACAATTAGTCATTTGTTTGCGTAAATCAATTGAAATATTTTTCAAAAGTCTAATCAGAAAACGATAAGAAAAGACTTAAAATTCATTTGACAATAGAAATTATTTCTATTTTTCATTGATTTTCATATGCTTTTTAAGTTTGTTTTCCATTGAATTTATAAGATATGGCGTCAATAGAAGTGATAAAAATCATAAATTAAATGATAATAATTTTCATTTCAGTTGTTTTCCATTAAAAACTACAGTAAATAATAAACTTTGAATTATTTTTTTCATAATTCACTTTAGAATTAGATTTTTCATTGAAAGTCATAAAATGCTTTGTAATAATAATAATAATAATTGAAAATTTTGTTTTCAATATTGAATTTTAATCAAAACAATTATGAAACGATGGTTTCCCAAACAAATTGAATTTTACTCGAGTGAAAAACGTTAAGAGAAAAACAAATTTTCATATCACTCCTCACTATTGAAATTATATAAAATTCTCTTCCAATGAAATCCCGTTTGGATTTGATTAGTGTTTGAATGAAAAATTCTTATCGCAAAAGCATTTTATCGCACTTTTTATGAGTATTAGGACTAATATTAGGACTTAAGATCTTTTATTAAATGATTCATTTCATTTGAATTCTTGAAATACACTCCAATAGTGTGTAATCAAATCAAAAGTTTACTTAAAGTTAATTTAAATTTCCTGTTTTCCAGCGCTTAAACATATTGTAAATTATGATTCATTTGACGTACAGTTTAGTCGATAATCATCTGTTGATATCGATATCAAACAAGTTTATCATTGATTTAGTTTAAGAAACAAAGAATACAATATTAAATTATATAACAAATGCAATAAAATGCCCTAAAATAGGAGTTTAACAGAAACCGACAAAACAATTTACCCAAACATTAAACTATTCTAACATAAAACCAATACTTTGAAAATGTTGTCAAAAGTCTTCAAAAAAGTGTTTCCCATTTAAGATGTGAACGACTCTCAACTGAAACCGAAATGTTGTGATACTGAAATTCATTGACCATAGATTGTGATGTGTTGTGTAAATTGAAGCACATGTCGCTGGCATTCTGGCACAGACTATAGATAGTGAACACTATAAATGAAAAGTCTGTTCATGTTATATAATAGTGTGACTTATGATTAGTTTTCGATAGCGTTAAACAGTAGTAAATAATAGTAATTATTTGTGACTTTCTATTATAGCAGTCATTATCTGTTTTGGTAATAATCACAAAAACCTCCCATAAGAGCAGAGGAATGCCTTTTTAGCCAATTTTCTATCCTCTAATCAATCCGTTCATTGAAGAGGCATTCATTTAAAAATTTATTTTATAATAGAAAAGAGATTTCTATACTTTTTTGTAATAATGAAGAGAGGATTAAAACAGCAAAATGTTATCGAAAAACATTATGACTGACTCTATCATCAAATTTTTTTGGGAATCTATTTTAATAGAGTTTTAAATTTACAAAAACTCATTGTTCTGTTCAGACCTGATATGATTTTTTTTCATTATTTATTGGATGTTATTAGAGAACAATAAACTCGAAGTTTTGAGCGCATATTAATTATATTAAATTTTGTTCGTATTCTCCAAATTAAAAGATCTTTTCGAGCAAAAGGGGAGAACAGGAGAACCTGAGAGAGAACTGAAAAAAATTCAAAATAGAATTTTAGTTAATTTTGATTTTTATGGAAAGGCATGGAAGGCATGGCCTCATTATAATATCCAATTAAAAATGGTTAGAAAAAAAATTTGAGAAAAATATTAACAACAAAAGTAACTCATAATCAATAAGGCTTTTAAGCGGATGCGTCGCCGGAATTATGATAAGAATATACAACAAATTAATAAATTATTGAGAAGTAATTATAACAATTTCGATGTATTTTTCAATAGATATTTATCAATAGAATCCATGGGAATAACGGAACCTTAAAATGTGTCCTAATTTATTACTAACACTCCATTTGATTATTAAATTTCAATTTAAAAGATGAAACATTAGCTCAAAGAGTGGCACTCATTCAGTAAAAGGATTCCCTTTAAAACTATATTTTATAAGAAAAACGTTTAAAAAAAAACTTTGACTCTGATTTCGGGGAAGTGGGGGTCCAGTCTAGTGATGGATTAAATTCAATATTTGATAGCTTTTGACAAATATGTTGTTACTATCGAACCTCAAAACAAAATTAATGACTGAACCACTACTTAGAGAAAAACTAATTATAATTTTTATACTGATTTTCAATTAAACGTAAAAAATCTTATTTTGAAAAATAAAATCAAATAATAGGCAATTCGGTCGAGTAATTAAAACTGATTAAAACTGAGGCCCAAACTTATAGTCAAAAAAGTTTTTTGACAGAAGAGAAAAATCTACAAAATGTTTGCAGAGATTAATCAAAAAACAATATTAAACTCAATAATTATATCGGAGGCAAAAAACAAGAGGAAAGAATTCGTCGTCAGTTCTCTGTTTTGAAACTTAATTACCGAACAATCATTTATTAAACAACTTTTTCTCTAAACTCCAAATTTTTTACTCATTTTTTAATTTCTAATTAATGATAGATTTTCGAGTTGAGTGATGTCTACTTCAAATTGAAAATCAAGTCTCTCTCTCTCTCCCATACACACACACACACACTCTCTGAGTCACACACTCTTATTCATTGGTTGTTCCCTCTCTCCTAAAACTTCAAACATTAAACACAATATAAGTCGAACTCTTTGTAAATCAAAAAATCAGTTTTTAATGAATGCGAGCCTTATCTCAACTGAAAGCAAATTAATTACTCTTTTGCTAATCAATGAATAGCACTTTTTTTAAACGAGAGGTTCACTCAAATGATGGCAAAAAAATTTCATCAAATTTAGATTAAAACAAAGAAATTTAATGCATTTGAAATTAAAGCATAAATTTCTTAGAATATTCTGAACCATTTTATTAATAATATATGTAAGAGAAAAATAAGATAAATAGAAATATAAACTAGCATAATATGCGAGAGAAAATAAAAAACAAAACGCCAACAAATATAAATTGTTTTCCTGTGTTTTTAAAAGTAAAAAAAGGGATTCATTAATATTAATACGAAATTATAGAAAATTTTCAACTTTTAGTATAAAAAATATATAGTTTTTGAGAATTCGGTCGCAAAGTGTATGTTATTTGGAATATTCAGGCAATTAAAATGAATTCAAACACTGAGCACAGGCTCTGAGCACAGGCTAATCGCCATTCCGTCGCAATTTTAATGTAATTTATAGTTATTACTAAATAGTTTTATCTGAAATACAAGATTTTAAAATATTAAAGGGAAGGGTTTCTAAAGTGCAATACAATTAAAGTATTATATTTTAAAAACATGTTTACAATAGAAATGATAAAAAACAAATTTATAATAAATGTGGCACTAATTGAATGAAAAATTTAATTAAAATATCGTATAATAAAGTGATATTTTATAGTCTTATTTAAAGTCTGAT
>JAQFZL010001066.1:0-11750 GCA_034695685.1 Galumna lanceata
GCATTTCAGGAAAGTATTACTACTAATAAGTGCTGTACTTACTCTTCATAACTATACTGAGCTCTGACTCAGAACTCTAATCCTTAGTCTTGAGTAACAATCAATTAACAAATGACTTAAACACAGTTTGAATCGTAAAAATAGACCATGAGTTTAGTCTTTACTACGTTCGTAGTAATCAGTTTTTTCCGATCAAATAAACTAATAGTTAAGTAATTCATTTGTTTTTTCGCCTTTCCTTTAGACACAACACTTGTATACAAATCTGTGGTCATATCAAGAGGTGATTAAAAATTTTGCGAATCAGACAACAATAGAAGTGATGACTCGACTATAAAACTGATGACTCTATTTGTGAAATGAGCCAAACGGCTAATGAATACAAAAAGAGTTGTGGACAGAATAAAAGTGACGAACAGAGGGCTCAACGCTTGACACAACCAATCAATGACACAGAATATAAGGTATGAATAGAGTGTAGATTTTTCTTATCTATCATTTTAATATGAACTAGATAATAAATGGAATTTCTTATCTCTTTTCCTGTTTGATAAAATTAATGAACTTAGATAATTTAATTGTGTTAGAAAATTAGTTTAGCTTGCTTTTGTGATTTTTAAGCCTTACTGATAAAGATTATTTTCACCAAGATCAATCATAAGTGAAACTCATGTTTATTTAATAGAAATCTCTTCTGAAACACTTAAAACATGTTTGACTGCATAACAATAAAGTATAGCAGAAAAGCCTAACACAAAATGAGACAATTAAGTGATTTTGACAACGTTTCTATTTGTTATGGCAATGACCAAGGTATCCGTCATTGTTAAAGGACATTATTTAACCAATTTTCTGATATCACTGTCCTTTTGATGACAAGTTGTGCTTTGAGTGCATACCTGGCTATACATACGTTTATGAGATAACAGTCATCAATGTTTCTGACAGTAACTGCTGTCGAAGAAAATATGTTTCGAATGTCTTTCATGTCTTAACTCATATTTACTTCACTCTTAAAATCTTTGTCAGATGTGTGTCCACTAAAGCGCTCAATTATTGATGGCTTTGCCGTTCATTCCTTCATATAATTTGTTTTTCTTTTTTTTTTCTTATTTTCTCTTTTCCTTTGATTTTATTCTCAAATTTTATTCAAAATCAATTCATTCATATATTTATCAGAAGAAATGGTTCTTAACATTTCATGTCTTATCAGAATTTAAACAAAAAATATATAACTTAGTATAAAGGTAGATAATCATAATTACCAAGCTATCCTAAAACAACTTTCTCTAATTTATTAAGAGAATAATTTCTCATTCTTTATCAGATCATTTATCTTGTTTATCAAAATCAATATATAAAATAACTTCATTCTCTTATCTTTGTCCATTGTTAGCTTTATTTTAGCAAGTTAATTCCGAATAACTAGATTCAATTATATTTCTTGGAAAAAATTGACATTATTAAAATGATTTAAACTTATTGCAAACTGTAAATAACGACAATATTAGATATTAGTTTATATTATATTTGAATTATAAAATTTTATCATGAGTTAATCGATAAATTATGACAAAAATTGAATTTTCATTATTTAGCAGAATTTCTGAAAACTAATATATAGACAAATTGAATTCTTAGTAGATGATTAAATAATTTTCAAAGGAAATGTAAAAAATCATTTTTTATTTGAAAATAAATGATTGATAAATTTATAATTAACATCGATTTAAATATTCTATTCACACAAATTTTTTCGGTTTAATTTCAACAAGATTAAGGAATAATTAAATTATATTTTTTTAATCTAGTTTTATCTTGTTGAATATCTACCTAGAATTATCAAGTTATTTGATTTGTTATTCAAGTAATTTTCATCTTAGCTTTGCAATAGTTATCAATCGATTATCTCTTTATTTTTCTGAAAACTATTCAATGTGATTAATGTTGACTCAATTCAATGTTAATAAACTAAATTGATTTAAGCATTTTCTTTCTTATCGTATATGAATCTCCAATCAAATTGCTTAGTTCTTAATAGAAACTTCTTATGTTAATTATAAATGTAAATTCCAAAACTTTTACTTAACATTAAGTATGAGATACCATGATAAAATACAAAAAATAGATGAAAATTTGACTTAGAAGTAGATTCTCTTTTTCGAACCTCGTCGATTTAAATGATCTTGGTCTCTATCGAAAGCCTATTACATCTGGATTTGAATAGTGCAATCAAATTTGGCCAATGGGTTACTCTCTTTGAGATATTTGGCTTGTTATAATCAAAAATTTAAGCCCAAAAAAAGATAAAACTTGATTTTCAATCAATATTTCTATTGTAATACTAATTTCTACTATAGTTATTATAACTTTTATTTACATCAATAGTTTTACAGTTGAAAATATCAAGTTTATTTGTGTTTTAAGCAAAAGTCTAAAATCAATCTTCTTTTAAAGCTTCAATTTTCAATTTTACCAAGCTAAATATTTCAAAGAGAGATACCCATTGGCCAAATTTGATTGCACTATTCAAATCTACATGTAATAGGCTTTCGAAAGAGACAAAGATCATTTAAATCGACGAGGTTCGAAAAGGAGAATCTACTTCTTAGTTTAATATATACAGACAAATGCCATTACTGTAACTCATTTATTCTGAAGGAAACGTTGATCATAAAACCCTTTATTAAAAATAAAGTAAAAAATTGTTTCAAAATTATAAGTTAGAGTTTTGTTTTTATAAAACACGAAAATATGGACTAAATAATATATTCCTCACTTATGTTCAAAGTTTTTAAGTCAAACATAAACTAAACTCAATTCAGTGGCAATTGTTAACCCTTTTATTCACGTTATTGGCTTTCATCGGTCACTGCATTTTTCTTTGAAAGATAGTTGACCATGATATAAATTATTAAGGAATAATTGTTTTAGTATGGATCTGATTATAAAAGGGCTAAATATGAAATAAACTTGGTACTTGAGACGTAGACAAAATAACAAAAAGAAAACTTAAGGGACAAAACAAAGAAAATATTAAATCAAGAATATTCTTAAAAATATAATTATTTTAATTTAGGTTAAGTTCTAGGTAAGAAACAATATTCTTTGCTTGCTTAATAACGCAGTGTTGAAAGAAAATTAAACTGAACAAAAATTACTTGGTGAAATTCATTGATTATAAATATATGATCAGAAATGGAACTAGGTGGCTTCCGAGTTTCCTACAGAAATCTTCTGTAGGTGCTATTCAAAAGCCGATTGTCTGTACCTAGGTTATTTTTATATGAATTTTTATTGAATGGTTATTATATCTTGTAAAAATTTTAGCAAATAAACAATTTTGCATAATCTTACATAATTAACTTGCATAAAATTTGAAGATTTTGCATTAAATCAACATTAAAAAGCATTGGGTTTCTATATGTTCATAAATTTTGAATTTTTGTTTTTAAGCTTTGAATGTAAAATATCCGTCTACAGTGCTGGACAAAAGTTTTGAGTCGAGAGAAAAATTAAAATTTCGCTAATTTAACTTAACTTAAATTATAAAATATTTAAAATATAAATTAAAATAAAAGAAATAAAACTAAAAATTGATTAATTTATTTAAAAAAATAATCAAAAATGAAAAAAAGGTAATTTTTTAAAAATTCAAAATATAAAGGAAAGACAAAAGTTTTGAGTCGATGAGCAAATAATAGCTCCGGCGGTCAATATTTGGTCGAACCGCTCTGACTTCGGACCACAGCCTTCATACGGGTGGGCATGGAGTCAACAAGGCTACGTAGAAGAGAAGGCGGTATTTCTGACCAGGCTTCGTGGATTGCCGCTTCAAGTTGAGTTACCGAAGCGAATTGCCGGCCGTTACGGTAGATACGGTAAACCAGCCATCCCCAAAGGTTCTCGATTGGATTGAGGTCAGGGCTCCGGCTCGGCCACGGGAGCAACCTGACCTCATTCTGTTCGAACCACTGAATTGAGCTGATCGACGTGTGGATGGATGAGTTATCTTGCTGAAATGTCCAGTCCCCGTCGGTTATTAGAGGCGCCACGGGGAGAAGATATTCAGCAAGGGTGTCTTGGTATTGATGTCCATTGACATGTCATAACTTTAAAAACGGTTGAATGAAATTTTCAATTTGAATAATTTTCAACGTTTTTCTTAAGTTGTGATAAATTTTTGGTCAAAATTGGTCAACGAATCAAAACTTTTGTCTCAATCATAAACAACCAGATTAACCTTTGAACCGGTAGTTCATGATTGAGACATACCAGCGATTAATTTAGAGCTCTAATTAACTCATAGAGCTAATCTCTTTCATCTATACAATCATCAAATAGATAAAAAATATTTGACTAGAGTTATTGGCCAAAACTCAACGGCTCAAAACTTTTGTCCAGCACTGTATTCTGAGATTTCTATTATAAAAAAATGGTAAGATTTTAGTCGATTAATAAAATATATATGTTATACATGTATTTTTTATTATTTTTTTAAAAAAAATAAAAATATTCAGCAAGGAACTTTTCAGAAATTCAAGTTTATTTATACTGTAAAAAAGTGGTAAATTGCTGTTCTGATAGCACTTTGAAAAATCTTATGGAAAAATTGAAAATAAACCGATATATGTTTGGGATTAATATTTTATATTAAACATATAATGTATTTTATTCAAAATAAAAATTAATGAATTTCATCAAGTAATTTGTAAAATTAGAATTTTTGTTCAGTATAATTTTCTTTAAAACTACGTTATAATTAAGAATATTCTTAATTTATTATCTTCTTTATTATGTTTCTGGTTATTTTTTTATGAATCGGTACTAGCATATAAGATAAAATGAAAAAAATCCTGATAGACAATACTAATAATTATCACATCAGTGTATAAAATATAATTGTTGACATTAAACGAAAAAAATTGTATTAAAATTTTTTAGGTTTGGTCTGAACTTTGTTGACAATAAGCATCTGTTGATATTATTAATGTTAATTTTAATGTTTCAATTTTTTATTGTTTATGGGTTTTTGTATCAAAACTTTTTATTTGATTGTTTGAATAGACCTGTCGTCGCATTAATCAATTCATTAGAGGTAAAGTATGAGAAATGACCATGCTCTGAATAAATGAATAATAAAAAGCTCATAAAAAACAGTTCAATAATTTGAAATGTCTTTTAAAAATAATTAAATTTAATTATAAATATTCATTTAACAGAAATTAAATTCTTACTTAATATTTAGATAAGTATATGTACATGATATTTTTTAATTTTGCTAGGTTATGTAAATCAATTCAACATGAATAATATTAAAATTAATAAAAGGTTCAGCATGGAATTCAAAATTTCTCTACCCTGAACCAGACTATTGGGGTTAAGCCTATAAGCATTTATCTATACTTATAAACAATTTGATTGAAAATAAAGTCTGTTTTCAATCACTTGAGAAAATTTTTAGCCGTTTTTTATTAAAAGTTATTTAAACTCATTTCAAAAATGAGTTATTTCACCAACAAATTTCTAAATGAAGTTTAATTGAAGATATTCTCTGTTTTAATAACAATTCAGTCGTATTTCAAGTTTTTTGGTTTTTTCCTCAAAGTTTTCGAGTGATTTGATGGCCAACTGTTCGTCACTTCAAACGAGACATTAAATACATTTGCATTTTTATATAACATTTTCAATGCTTTGAACAAAATATTGTTAACATTTGCGAAACTCATTTGACATTTGAATTGAGACACAGAGTTAGCAAATATGACCAAAAATTTCCTCAAATAAGAGATATTTTGTCAGCGATTTTCCATTATTTGATGTCATCTTTATTTATGTTTTCAGTTTTGACTCGAAATAAAGTGAGAGAAATGTGTTTAACATATTAAACGCATAACTGTTTTGTTTGAAATTAAATTAAATAATCTGATGTCAGGGTTGAAATGTTCTGCTCTTTATTCAACCGAATCGCCACAATTGAACTGTTTTTGATTCTGTGCTCTGCCTTTTGGAACAGACTTTGCATTGATTTATACAAACAATTCTTAATTTAATAAAATGGGATTTCAATGGTTGGAGTCCGACATCAAAACCAAAATATGAATTAATTGACTCAATATTCTTGAGTCCAATAGTGAGGTATTGCCAAAAGTCAACAAAATAATAGTTATATGACTAAAGTGGCTCTCAATTCAATTTGACATAAATTCAATGTTTAAAACAAATATTTATTTAATGAATTGGTTTGAAAATCAACTCATTTGTTAAGATAACTTAAATCAGTATTTTTTGAATTAATTTAACCCAGAATTGAATGAATTGAGCGATAAATTCATTTGAAATTTGGAAAAGACTTTAGTTCAGAATATATTTTAAGAGTTGTTTTGATATTTGAAAAACTTAAGCAAAACACAAATATAGCAATAAATTGTCGATTCAACTAAATCTACACCAATTAAAGGATATACCAATAAAAGTCTTTCTATATAATCGTTACCAAAACAGACTTTTAAATCAAAAATATTTCAAATTAATGATTGATATAAAATTTTAAAAGTATTAAACTATATTTTTACTACAATTTCAGTTTTTCAGTGCTTCAGGTCATATATTAACCGCATTTATTTTATATCCAATTTTCACTAATTTAATATTTTTTGATATTTTCATCATTTCTTACTATTTTAACTTTTAATACCAATCAATGATTGCTTAAGGATACCAAGGACTCTTACCTTGGTATTTGCTTTATTAGCTGTAAGGTTCTCTCTCTCACATACACACTCACTCACTCTCTTATACTTTATTTTTGAAAATCAATAAATATATGAGAAGTGAGTGGTTTTGGTTAATATCAATTAAGAGGCAATTAATTAGTCTCTCACTTGAATTAAATAACTTCAAACGACAAAAAAAAAGTTATTGTTTATGTGAAGTGAATTCAATTAAATTTTTGGAAAAATCGCTGAAACGACAATAAAGCATTTGCCCCATCGTTTACATAACATGCAATGCAGACCTATGGAGTTTGCGCATTAAGCATTTGATACAATACAATCCAATACAATCCAATACAATCCAATACAATGTTTTTTTCGGTTTTCCCTTCTTTTCCCGAATTTTATTTCATGATAATATGATAGAGAATAATCATTTATAACTACTGTAAAAATTCCACATTGTGTCAAGTTGTGTCATTCCATCTAGGCCAATTTAAAGATCTCTTCCATGTATTCTCTATGACTATATAATTTGCTATATAATACCAGCTTTCAAAGCGTGGGGCAAATGCTTTCATTCTTTATTATTAGTAAAATGATATTCGGTGTAAATATCATTACAGGGTTGTCCCCAATAGAGCCTCACTTTTCTTTTGGTTAAATTATAGATAATATGAGCAACAGTACAATCATTGGGTAAATTAGAAATCATTTCTTTTCCTTTAATAGGAATGTGTTGACACAAAGAGTCAGGAAATCCCAAATGATTTTTAAAAGAATCGGCGAAATTGTTTTCGTCGATATTCTTCCAATTCTTCATTAATCCCTTTTCCAATTGTCTGTCTCTGAAAAGAGTAGAACCGCCTCTAATCGTGTCTTTCACTGAATTATTTGCTAAAAAGCCTTCAGATTTAAAATGATTGCTATGAGTGTAGACATCGGTTTCAATCGATGGATAAGATATAAAATAATGGTTTGGAGTCATCTCAATATTAATGGCTTCGCCCTCAGCGGTGGCCACAATCATATTGACTGATGAATGTCGTGGAACCGATAGCACTCGTCTCAGTCCTACTGAAAAATTAGGCGATTCTAAGAATATTCTTCGCAATAAAGTTATCGGAAATAATTCCGTTTTTGACTTTTCATCGAAATTGTCTTCACTGGAGAACAAACCCATTGAAACGATCCCTAATTTATTGAGAAATTGCTTTAATTACTAAAGTTTTAAACTAAGCATTTGAATACCTAATCCATTGGCATTAATACCACTTCTACCCAACTGTCCCGCTTCGGTCAACACAAAAAATGGGGGTATGTTTTCAGAGGGTTCCGGATATACCTCTAAAAGTACTGCAATGTCTTCATTTAGAATTCTTTGGTTTATATCCCAGTTTTGACCGATTAAAACATCGCCGGATTTCGTGGCTTTAGATAAACAGACGGCAGCCGTACATTCCTGTGATTCTGCTTCAGAGGAATGGCATCTACTCTTACGAATCAAATGTCGTTTCCAACGAATCAGTTCATACCTCGCATTCAAAAGAATTATGTCTTCAATCGAAACATTAGCGCCGATTGCAATGCCTTTCATTTCTGTCAGACCCGACGGATAGTACTTCTCAATGGATTTCATATAATATTTAGTTATGAAGTCCAGAACTCTTTCATAATCGGGTAAAACACCAGAATTTTTGTAAAAATTTAGATTAAAATGAATTTTGTCTTTAGTCTGTTGTCCATAACTACGACCTCTCGTGAAGGGATTGCCTCTAATTATGATGTGTTCGTAACTTCTTTTGCAAATTTCTTTTATGTTTTTATCCGTCATTTTTCCTAAAAAAAAGTTAAACACAAATACAATAAAAGTGTCTTAAAAAACAAATTATAAAAAAATGAAGAAAAAAAAACAATAAAAAAGTTTATTATTATTAATAGAAAATTATTAAAAAACGTGTCGTTTATTTATGACTCAAAAATAGATAAAATTTACTAAAAATTAATTCGTTTACAATTATTTCCGCAAATTTCAAAACTCTTGACTCAGTATTTGATTAAAACTAATTCAATGAAACTGAGCTCTACTCACAACTGGTATTAAACTTATGGACATTAAATTAAAAGACTTTTAATTAATAATTTAATTAAAGTATTAAATGTCTAAACATTTAAAATAATTATTTATAAAATGTTTTAAATGTTTTAAACTTAAATGCGTTTCAAAAAATTTATATTTTTTTAGAAACTTTTGTATAAAAACTGCAGAAAAAGTTTGATTTTTTTTCGAATAATTTCTTCAATTCTTTATTTTTTTCGAATTATATTTAGAAAAGTATTGAATTGATTGCAAACAATGATGTCTTCCATCGCTTTATTTGAAGATTCACTCCAAGAAGTGCCACAAACTCAGAGTTTCAGGACTTCTCAGCGATTATATGAACCAATTGTTCCTTCAATTGATTCTAGTTATGAGTCGGACTCCACTCAAATTGTGACCACTTTTGAAGTACATGACTCTCAACGCAAACAAATACCTGAAGACTTAAGTGACGATCAAATAGTGCCACAAATGATGTCTCAAAACAATGTTTACAACGAATCGGATTTTGTCATCAAATCTAATGTCACTCCAATTGTTGGCAAAGATATGAAAGAAAGAAACCGTTTGTTTGACTCCAATGTTGTCATCAAAGGCTCAAAACTAAACGAAAAGTTGGCCGAAGTTGTGGTCAAAAATGGATTTAATTTAAAGAGTAAACGAAAACTACTTTTAAAACATTTCGACAAAACTTCAAAAACACTGAAACGAAGAGTTTCTATATTTTATGAATTGTCTGAAAACACTTCCAATGAAACAGAAGTCGAGTTCTTTAATTTCGATGAAAACATTTGGCCAGTAATTCATTAAATAATTTATTAATAGATTTTCATTAATTTAACTCTAATTTAATCTTTTGTTTAATTAATTTCAATTCAATTATTTCTTAAATTAAATATCATTTCAATAAAACTAATTTTTGTCTAAAAAAAGTCATTTATTTTTTAGATTTAAATTTAAATGAATTTAAAATATTTGATAAAAATTAATTATTTAAAAAAAATTATCAAAAGTCTAAGACATGGAATCTCAGATTTAATTGGCATAATTGGCAAAATCCCATTAGAAAGACCTTAATAATTTATATTGAATTTGTTAGAAGTGTATAGAAAAGTACGAAATCATCATTACTGCATAACCCAAAGAGGGTATTAAAAGTTGTTTGGCCACCAAATTAGCCCTTTGAGATCCAAGAGGTCGTATTCACAAATGGAACTTAAAATGTGTGTCCGGGGAAAAGCCAACTTTAAAGGGTTAAGTAAAGGCTCAGTTTGATGAAACTTAACCCTATGTGCGGACTTCACTGTAAGAGTCGAGGATATTCTATTAATTATAAGTTATAAGAAATAACAACTTATTATAACTTAACTAATATTAATATTAATAAATATAATTCATACAAAACATAGTTCTGAATGAATAGAAGATATGCTTGGTCATTTATACTAACTTGGTCATAAAGTCATAATGACTTCATAATGATGTCATCATTTTATTTATAGCGTTAAGTCACGTGTTTTTGTTTTGGTCTTATCTTCACTTAAATTGAGTGAAATTTTTAATATTATTTTTATTAATAAACTTTAAATTAAAATTTGATGAAATAATGGCTTCGTTTAGATTATTGATGTGCAGAAGAGTCGGACAATTAGCCACTGAAATGGTTCCCAAGAGTTCATTAAAATATTGTAAACAAAATTTTAGTTCAAAAATATTTTGTTATCAAATCTCTAATAAATCACTGAAATCCAAATCAAATGAATTATTAATTAAAAGTTTGAATCAAAAGTGTTTATTCCAAACATCACCCAAAAGATATAACCCATTGATTGCAATAGTGTTGCGAAATGTGGCAAAATTTGCGGCGGTTATCACCGGAAGGTCTGACCTCTTCTTCATTTGGTATTTGAAAATTTGATTTTATGTTTTCAGAGCAGTGCGGAAGTGGTGGAGAAATTTACCCCCAAATAAAAGACCATTAGTTATCAATTGGTTTATAAGACATAAGTGGAAGTTTTTTAGTGGAATCGTTGGAATCGCTTTACTTTTTAGTGGCTATTATTTAAGTCATATAAAAGAGACGCCAATAACCGGAAGAAAACGATTTATCGCTTTTACTTCACAACAGTTGAAACAAATCAATGACTACGAACTTGAAGTTCAGCTCCAAATGTTTAAACATAAGTTATTGCCTTCAACTCATCCCTTGTCTAAGAGAGTGGCGCGAGTGGCCACTCAACTCATCAATAAAAACAATGATTTACAACAAATTCATGACAAGGAGTGGTCGATATCTGTTATAAACGACGATAACACTAAAAATGCTTATGTATTGCCCTCAGGAAATATATTTGTCTTCACAGGAATGTTAGCCTTATGTGATAACGACCAACAGTTAGGAGTTATTCTGTCCCACGAAATGGCACATTCAGTGTTAAGTCACACCTCAGAATTGGTATATAATTTTTGGTACTTAGATTTGAACCAATGATTGACTAATTTGTTTGATGTTAAGGTAAGTCAGGCACATCTCATCGATTTAGGTCTCATATGTATCTATGGAATCGTTTGGGCTCTATTGCCGTCTGACTGGACGGCCGCCATTTCCGCTGTTGTCTCACGTTTTGTTGTGAATATGATTTTGGAGTCGCCCTACAGTCGAATGCTTGAAACCGAAGCCGATGTCGTTGGACTTCAGTTGGCAGCGAAGGCTTGTTTTGATGTACGCGAATCCAGTGCTTTCTGGCAAAAAATGTCAATCATTGAGAATACTAAAGGAGTTCAGTTCTCATCGGATGACACCCAAATTCCCGCTAATTTAGAGTTTTTATCGACACATCCCAGTCATGAAACGCGTTGAGGGTTTGCATGTAATTCTCTCTACTTTGGACTTTAATACTTCCGGTGCGATCCAACCTTCTGTCCCTTTAAGA
>JAQFZL010001067.1:0-11748 GCA_034695685.1 Galumna lanceata
TGCAAAACACATGAAATCTCTATGAGTGGTTGTCAATAGCGACAGTTGCCCCTGGTTTTTGGGGATGTCTGCTTTAGAAATAATTTTTTAAAATAGAGAAACTTTCTAGAAATATTTCTCAAGAAACTTTCTGAGAAAGTTTCTTTTTGGCATTCCTATTTGAATCATAACTTATGATTTATACATTGAATCCAATGGAAAGGACAGAGAGTTTAAATTAATTCAGATTAAAGTTTATAATGTCATCAAACGATAGACAAAAATATTTTATTCAAAAAAAAGATAATTTAAGAAAATTACTTAAAATGAAAATTAAAATATATTTCATAAAATATTCTTAAAATACGTTATTTAAGATAAGATTTGTGTATAAAATATGTTGACTTCGCTTTTGTCAATAAAAATATAGCCGACAGAAGAAATGACTAATAATTAATTTATGACATTATATTCAAAAAAATTTAAGCCAACAATTTAGTCATTATTCTGAGTCCTAAGAGCTATGTTTTTATTAGAAAATTATGCTAGTACAAATATGTATAGCTATGTACTATTCATTTTTCTCAACTTATTTATGGCATATGTTGTGGGCCTCTAAGACTCTCCAACTTTATTCATAACCAAAAATTAGTTTTCTATTCATAACAAATGATTAGAATATTAATTAAATACTTTTTTAAACACTAATGTCTTAATAACGCATAAAATATTCAAAAAAAAAATATAAAATATTAAACCCAAATCCCATTTATGCCAACAAAGGATCTGCTAAAAAATTGTGAGCTACCTTGGTCATAACTGAACAAAGTGAACATATACATGTATGTGATAAAATCAATGAACTTGGCACTCAAATATAAAGGATAATTGAAATTATTTATCCCTTTAAAGGACAATAGATATAAAAAAATGCAGGTGTTTTAAGATTTAGCGAGCGATAGATGTAAAATGTGATTGGTCAGATATACAATGGGGTACTAGATTCGTGACTCTAACGTTTTGAAAGAAGCTGATTTGCTAGGTAATTATAATTTGGGAGCATATCTCCTAATATAGAACTAATTTAGTCGGGAATCCATTAATTTTCGTTTGGAATACAATATTTATTTCGTTTTTGATATTTTTGTTTTTTGCTATTAATATAATACTAATACTAATACTAAGACTAATACTAATCACTTTTGCGAATATCAATACTAAGAGTTTCTAAACTAACGATGTTTTTGTCTAATGATTATATATTTATTGAAATCTTTCTGCAATTTTTTAATAATTTATTTTTCTTTCAGAAATGGTTTTAAGGAATGATTCCATTAATGATTCTGATATATATGTATATAATAGTCAACTGATATATGAGTATAACATTTGAAACATAGGAAACATATCATAACTTTGAAAATCTTCATTCAGAGCTTTAATATTCAATATTTAATAATAGTTGCGATGAATTCTAATATATTTTTGCTTCTATTGATTGTATTAATAACAACAAAAGAATGAAACTTATTCATCAAAAAACATTCAGAAATTAATGACATCCGAACTTAAATAAAAAAAAGTTTCATTTCATTCATTATTTTATAATTTCGACTCATTTTTTCTCTTCTCTTTCTTTTATTAATTTTATTTCTCATAATGCGATTAGTCATTCATTTTTCTCTAAAAATGATCTCCAAATGAATGAAAAAATCAGTCCAAAAGTTTTTTATTTTAATTTCAATGCGAGAGAGAGAGAGAGAGAGAGAGAGAGAGAGAGAGAGAGAGTATGTGTGAGAGAGAGGGAGAGGGAGAGAGAGAGAGTTGAAAGAAAAGGGAGAAGAAATGTTAGGAAAAAAATTTAATTTCAAAGAATATTTAATTTAGTGGCGAAAAGTGGAGCGAAAAAATTTTTCATAATTTTTTAATTTAAATCTGACGAACGTTTTCTTCAATATCTGTATATATCCTACAAATGAAAGATACGATTATTATATTTTCTAAATGAAAAATCAATAAAAACTTTTTCTTCACTTTTATATTATATTAAAGCCGTTCCTCTGCTGTGAATACTAAAAGTCGTTTTGCATTTTTCTTAATTAAATTTATGACTTTATCTCTAAGATATTCAAATTAATTGAAATATTTGACTACATTTCGCTTTTAGAGGAGAGAAGAAAAAATCATTTTCTTCTTATTCTTTGTTTTTATGATTTATTTTTTAAAACTTTAATTTGAATTCGATTCGATTTTGACCCAATTCTGACCCAAATCCCGATATAGGGATTAAATTAGAGTTACTTTAAATTCATTGATTTCAAGGAAATAATTCAAATAAAAATATATTTTCAATTAAATATTTCATCAATAGATCGCTTAATTCAAATGAATTTTGATGTTTGAAAATCTTATGTCATTATAATTATTATTATTTATATAAAAAAAATATAAAAAGCAATTAAAATAAATGAATAAATAAATTGAATGCGATTTTCATTGAATTAATTATCGAAAACAACTCATCTGAAGCTGACTTTGAATACAAGGAATAATTGATGAAAAAACAATAATAGTTAAGAAGTTAATAGTTAATCAAGAAATACAGATTTCAAGGTCTATCACAATATAATTTATTGAAAATATTTTAGTCAAAACCTTTTTTCATTCAAAGTGTAATTTAGACGAAATTTCAATGCAATCAATGATGCGTTTGAAAACATGTCAAACATTAAATCAAACGATATGTTAACTTAAGTTTTACTTTTGAACAAAGACTTCATTCCTTTATTAAAAAATATCACTGAATAAGAGGAAAGTTTTCGTATAATTTGTTTAATTTCTTTACTAAATAATCATAAATATTATAATTGAATCGTCATTCGAGAGATTTTCCAATAAAACATAATTACTAATTGAATTTCATTGTCATAAAAGCAGAAAAACACTTTTATTTTCTTTTTATTTAATAAATGAGCAAGGGCTTATTAATATATGGACGAGGCTTAAAATAATCTTTTCCAGATTTAAACTTGCTACTGTCCAAGGAAAATACATAATTATTATTTATGACATTTTTATTTTGTCAATTTTCATTAATTAAATTTGAGGCAATTAAATGAGCTTGCTAATTTATTCAAATTTATTTTTAATACCAGAATTTATCTTAAGTTTGAGTTATTTGTGAATTAATTTATTTGCGATCGAAAATTGGATAAGAATGTAGTCATAATATATTCATTAATTAGTAATTATCTTGCAATTAATTTCGATCCATAACTTGCAAGTAATCATAAATTTGAATTAAATTGAAATTAAAATAGAAGTTTCCTTGAGTTGAGCTGTAGTTGACTTGACTGGGCTTTGATTGCTGTAATCAAACGGCAAAATACAATTAACAAATTAACTGCTTTTTTCTCAATGTTTTGAAATCTGAATGAATTTTTGTGAAGGAATTTCTGTGAGTACACAACAAAATTGCATTTAATATTATATTAAAAACGTATTCAATGTTTGGGGGAAATACAAAAAGCTTTAATCAAATGATGAATTACTAAATAATTACTTCTAAAAACGATTTATAAATTTCCGTATTTTTTACTCAATTTTAAGGTGTTTTAAAGGCTTGCGTTTAAGTTTTAATTATTGCAGTAATTCGTTGTCGACTAAATACGAGGAAATCATTATTAATTCGCTTTTCTCTTAAAAATAATTAAAACTTATTTTGCAATCGATTTCGTCAAAAGTATTAAAAAACATTTGACTAAATCTTCAATTTATTATTTTTATTATTAGCTATTCTTTTGTCGTTTAATTCTATGGATTGACTTTAAAATCCTAGAGAATACTATTCTGTGTGTTTGAGAAAATTTTCCTGACTTTCAATACTAGAGACACTCTTATCCGGTAAGATATTAACGATTTTTTCGTTTAAAAATATAATTAAAATTCACTGCCAGAGAAAGGCTGACAAACAATAAACTATTTTATGTTTTAATATATTTTCTTTTGGCCAAAAATGACTTATCCTCTGATAGACTATTAATTACAATCGCGTGACTTTAAAACCGCTTAATTGAAACAAAAATTCTATTGTAATGAATATCCGAAAAGAAATGATTTTTTTTTCTGTTCTTATTATTTTGAGTCCTTTATTTTCTTCAATAATTTGCAAAACTTATATATGAATTTCCTTTTATTGTAAAGTATATAATTTCGACACTAATTTTATCGATTAATACTAAAGTTAAGAATTCACTTTTGGTTTTCGACAAATAGTATTTAATTCAGTAATTATAATATAGTTATACATTTCCTGTCATTAACTAATCCAAAAACAGCTATTATTTTCTCTAATGTTTCTCAAGTTTTATCGAATTTTCACTTTTTTTTGTTTTGTTATCGCTTTTTGTCTGAAATTAAAAATTTTTTTATTTAAGACTATTATTAAAGTTTGAGAAAAAATAGATTGCATTCAAATATTATTCATTAATCTATGCTTTAATAGCAGTCGAAAAACTGATAAATAAATACATTTTTGTTAATTTAATCGAAAAATATATTATTTCATAACTTAACGAAAAAAAATAGTTTATATGAGAGAGAAATATAAAAATCAATTTCAATCTTTTAATTAGTTTTTTGCCTCAATTTCTGGCATTTATTTCGAGTACTCGCGAATTAAAATTGAATTTTTCTCATTTTGTGAACAAAAGAAAAATTATTTCTAAGAAAAATAATTATGAGAATTGAGTTCTCTGTAAAAGTGTCTCATTTTTCATTTGGTGGAAATCATCGTTCAATTAATATATGAGCTTTAATTGCCTCAAATCACTTAGAATTGGAAAATTAATTTTAGTTTTCAATTGTAGTGCTTTTTATATCACTTCTGAACCTAAACTTGAATTATTTTTTTTCACTTGAATTGTATTTATTCACGAAATAAAGTTAATTACAGTACAGGTCTCGGTTATGAGGATTACGTATGAGATCTAATAGCAATTAAATTTGTAATTATAATGACTCAGAAAAGACATTATTATATTTTTTTCTCCACAAACATATCAATTACTTTCTCTTCGAAATACTTGACTTAAATTAAAAAATAAAATAATTAAAGTCTTTTCGGCATTACTTAACATTTGTTGGATTTTATAATTTATTTTTTGTTCTTTAATTTGCATCAAAACAATTATAAAATATTAGAGAAAGAAATCTAAAATACATTACAAACAGAGAAAGATAACAATAATTACATGACTTGAGGAGAGGGATAAGAGAGGGTACATACATGTGCTTAATGTGAAATAAATTAATGAAAAATATTTTATAAGAAATAAGATTTTATACATATGTAAAGGAATGGCGATATTCTGAATGTTATTAAGTTTACGCTTTAGTGAACGATAATAACTGAGTGTCGGCGCAGTTATAACTCTAACTTTTAATTAACACAATTGAGAAAAAATCAAAATTATTGTTTGTCCTTCAGCTCTGCCAGATCTGGTGCTCTGGTGTTCGACCTCACGATTTGAAGGGTAATTTAGTGTTGAGCACATTTCTAAAGCCAAAGACAGTTCTTAAAATCACAATTATATTCTTCAGACAACAAATTCCTTTTTTGTCGATAAAAATCTCTATCGAAAAGAAATCTCTATTTTATACTTTGCTATCAAACGCTATGTTTATTATTATTATATTCTTGTTTTGAAGAGAATGTGAGAAAAATGCCGATAATATTCATTTGATATTTCGGTAACAATAGAGGCAAAGTTCGACTGCTATCCACTTCTATCCACTGCTATCCATGGCATCACCTTTTCTTGGTTTTTATTTTAGTTCTTTGACTTACCTTTGATTATAGACTAATGCCTGTCATATCTCACGCATTAATGACAACGCAATCCTGATTACAGAGTTTGGGTCACTTTACTGATGCACGAGTTCTCCCTTTTGACGGGTTGTAATTATATCCTAACCAGTCATTAGAATAATGCAGATTTGAATTAAAGATAGAAAATTATACGAACAAAAACAACTAAACCAATGATGGAATACAACAGTCCAATGATGAGAGAATAGCGCCCATCCATAGACATTGTCTGACAGAGAAAAAGAACAGAGAGAGAGAGAGAGAGAAAGAGAGGGAGAAAGAGAGCAGATGATTGCTTTGTCTTCTCCTCTTCTCTTCCAATAGACGTAAAAAATATTTTTCTCATAAAAACAAATTAAAAATAATAATAATAACAATAAAAATAAGAAAAGAATAAAATAAATGACAGGTTTTAAGAGTTTGTTATTTTATAATTGGAGACTATGAGAGGAGCGGTAGAAAAGCGAAGTAGACTTTATTTTTTTTAGTAGAAATCAGTTTTTCTTTTTTTCCAGTTTCAGTAGTATTAGTGTCAAAATGAAATAAAAAGTAGAACTTTCTCTGCTTTAGTCGGTTGTGATGCGAGAGTTGAACAGTTGAACAATTAATGCCCGAAACTTATTATTATTTACAGACCAAATGCAGACCAATGGAGCCGATGGTTGGCTCTAAAACTATTATAATTACAGTGGAATCAGAATCCAAAGGAAGAGTCGTCACGACTTTAAAGTTTTGTTTTGCAAACCAATCTTCACTTGAGTTGCCATCGCTATGCAGTGCTTTGCAGTGCAGACAGCGCTCTATCAGTGCTACCTCTGTCAGCGCTCTTTCCTTTTGGAATCAAAGTTGAGTTCAGGATTGCCATTGCCATAGCTTAGGGTGCGTTAATTGTCGGTCTAATAATGATGGCTAACACACAAAAAATTTGAGTTCCGGGAAAGAGAACTGAAATTATCATTTCTTACCGAAACATAATTATTATGAATACTATTGTATGCATTGCTATACATTGATATCTGACCTTCACTAACAATTTCACTAACGAATAGATGGAAAACTCAAAACAGGTTACAAAAGATTCAACTCAAAAATCAAGAGAGAAATAGAAAGAGAGAGAAAGAAAGAAATAAATAAAGAGAGATAGAGAGAGAGAGAGAGAGGGAGAGAGAGTCAGAGAGTGATTAAAAATTTTGTTGAAAAATAAAGAAATGATTGCATTCAACCCTAACTTATTGGGAGTAAAGAAACACATTTAGATGAATGGAGTTGTGTTGATAGCAAACATCTATCGTTAAGTGCAGTGCAATAGCCGTTGACTCGAATGAAATGTTCGCTCAATGACCACACATTGACCAATGCTATAACAAACTGATGGAAGCAAATCCTTTGAGTCCCTAAATGTCTATTTGAGAGCATAGTTGGTATCGATCGAAGTGAAGGCCGTTCTTCGTCCACATATCACCTGTGAAGGTCTCTGAAGGTCAGTAGGTTAGACACATTGCATTAGTATTGCAATCCATTTGGACAACACTTTGTGTTAGTGGTATTGCACTATAACTCATGGAATAGCGATATTGGAAACGAAGTGAATGAATTGTGTCACAAATGAAATGATTTGATGTATTGAATGAATCATTGAATGAGAGTGTCGTACAATAATAGATATAATAGTTTTATCGTTTGAATCTTCACTAAGAAATTAAGTCAAGAATTTAATACATAATTCCGATTCATTTCTAACACTATTATTAGCCGTCATTTTAATTATTTTGAAAGAATGTAATGAAATGTTTGCATAAATTAATAGTTTGCTGTCTTTCAAACTGCAATCCGTGTCTGCGAGTGACTGATTCCATGTCAGCCTTTAATATACAATAATGAAGTAATAATAATAATAAACTTTGAATAAAGTCATGCATTGAGTCATTGAAACTAACGAATCGATGGAAAGCAGTGTTTCCATATTCTGTGCCACAATATATTAGGGAATCAACTAATCAGAAGAAATGATTAAATTTTATTGATCGCCACTTTTTCAGACTTCGTGTGTGAGTTGACGGCCGGTCGTGACTCTATTCTGTTTACATTTGTTAGCCCTAACAGAATATGTGAAACCAGAGACTTACAGACGTTAAATATTGGTCGCACAGACCAGAGGTTCTCCCATTCATTGAGTCTCTGCACAATAACCACAATTTTAAGTCACTCTCCACTCAGAACTCAATTCATTTTATGTGTTATATATTTGTTTTAGTTTTGTTGAGTGAAAGTTATTTCAAATTGATTAGTGATTAGTCAGACAATGAATGAACTCTATTTTAGTTACTATTAAAACATTTTAACGTTAGAATAGTTTAATATTTCTATTATTTATTAATTTGTTTAGAAAATCTTTTCATCGCAACAACTGTTAATTTGACGAAATGCTAAGAATGTGGGTCTACACAGTTTGACACTTGACTTCAGGTTTATTTTTATATGAATTTTGTTTTCACTGAAAATCTTATGCATAAGTCTTTTCCAATTAATAGTGAAGATTGGAATCCAACCATTCCCTCAACTCTTAGTGAATTATGTCGATGACTAATATCGACAAAAAAAGATAAGAAAGTTATTCTGTTGGGCACACGAGACAAGTAAACTGTCTGTTAGAGATGAGTTCCCGTTTACTACTCTGACACTTATCCGAGTGGCCGACAGATCGCTTCTCAAGTAAGCAAACTCGAGACTCGAGTCAAACTCGATTTAAGAGAGAAACAAACGCTACTTATTGTTGGGCCAATCAGTGTATGCGCCCCTCACAGCTCTATTACCTGCAATACTCTAACTTCGAGTCTGTTTTGTCGAACAGATTCTACTTTTAGTCGGCTCTCACTTGAAGTCGAGTCTACACTCTTGTTAGAAATCATATGAAAAGCATTGGGTTGTGATCACAATCTGTCAACTTTTATAAACTTGTGATTGTGAGCCATCAAAACAAGATATTTTGGGAAAACTATCCAAAACTCTTTGATTAGATATGAGATCGATTTGGACTTATTTTTGGGTTTCGTTTTGTCTCGTTTTGGACTCGTTTTAACTACTTTCTCAATATTAGTGAATTCATTTGTGAACATTGTGAACATTGTGAACATGCTCATTATTAATATGAAGAGTGTGGCATCCAATTGGGGCATCTGCGGCGTCGTATATGAGTTGGGCACAACTGAGTCATAAGAGTGTGCATCCATAAGAGCACAGAGAGCATAGACAGAGCAGAGGCGAACACTTATTCTCATTTCTAAGTCATTACTATTGCACCGATTTTTTAAAAAAGTATTGTATTGTGTAATGGCTTGTATTGCAGTGTCTCTAATGCCAGTGCTCTCCGGCCTACTCAGCCCATCGCATGCGCCAAACAGATTGCAATTAACGTTTGAATAATTAATTAGTGATAAATTTGATGCGCAAATGCAACAAAAACAAGTGAGTGTCGGCTCTTATAAGATAAACAGGCGATCACTCAAAAAACTACAGTAAGTTCTCTAAGACTCTGTTGTGAAGACATAGTTCTTATTTCGGTGAACACGATTTACGCCTAATTTATGGATACTATTCCACTACTAAAGACAAAAATCAAATAAAAGTGAAAACTATTGAAAAGAAATCAAATTTGAAAAATATTCGTCACTTTTATATAACACATAAAAAACTTCTCGACTAAAGACAAAGTTAGCCCAACATTTCATCTGAGGGTAAGTAATGATGAAAAAAGAGAAAATCTATATTTTTTTAGTTAATATGTTAACTCGGGTGAGGTGTCAGCAGATGGAGTACAGTCGTCACAACCTCCTAGATTATTGTCAATACATTTCTCATATATTCGATGAAACACTTTTCGGTTGAAATCATGTCTTATAATAAGTTATTACTTATTATAAGAAAATATTTTCGATAACTTTGTTTCCATTCAAATGAAACTATAATTAATTGAAGGAAAGACTTGATTGAAATATTTGTAGAAATATCCGCTATAATGGGTATTGTGGCTGATGTGCTCTCTTTAACTGAGTTGGTCTGTTCCTCGTGTTTGGTTTAATAAATCTCCCTTAGTTAGAGTGTGGGTCCACCACTTTGTTAATGAGTCAGCAAATTTAATTGTCCTAATTAGGTCTGACTCTCTTTTCATTAGAACGAGCCTTATATTAGGTTTTGCCAATTTATTTGTTTAGGCGAACAGTCAGTCAGTCAGTAGTGAGAGATGTGAGTGCTTTGCGAGTATAGCGTGTGATCTAAAGCTAAATGTAATGTCGCAGCTGTATTGCCAAGAGCACAGACCAATACAATACTAGCCATTGAACAGTATATTCAATATGAGTTTATACAACGATATTTCTGTCTTTTGTTATAATATATTAATATTTGGCTTATTTTGTAATGACTTTACTTTATTTGTTGTTATTTTCATCATTAATGCCTAGTTTGCGTTGATTCAGGTGCTCACCAAACAAATATTAATTCGCATTTGTATTAGGCTTTTATTTTATTGCAATTTTCTTTGCACTTAAATTAACTCAAATGAAATGAATTTGTTTTTATATACACTATATTATACCCAAAGAAAAGACATTAAATTTCCACTAATTTTATGAAGAATTTTATAATTTTTTCGTTTCAAAGCTTTTATTCTATAATTCTTAGTTTGAGGCACAGGTATGAGCACAGCATTGGTAAAACACGTGCATTATATACATAAGCTTTAGGGCATTCTTGGATTAGTGGAAAACATGGTTGTGTTTGGAAATGGATATTATATTTGTGTCGCTTTTCTCATAAGTCTTTTTTTCCATTAAAAAATGCATTTTTATGTCCAGTCAATGGTCTTATGGTCTCTCAATGAATGGGTCTTCAATTCTATGCAATTATTTAATGGCTTTTTGTTAAATGCATTAAAAGATTGAAGAGTTTGATAATAGACATCGAGTGAGACATAAAATTAAGATAAACTCAATTTCTATGAAAATATGAGAGCAAAGCATAAAAAGAATGTATCGTTCGATAGATATGAATAAATGATTCAATCGTTCATTCATTTCGCGACCGCTTTCTGTCTCTGTGTCTGTCTCTATGTCTGACTGTCTCTTCAATACTTCATTTCCATTATTGTTGTAATAGTGTTTGGCACCGGTGTCCGGCTTCAGGAACAAACAGGACCAGTGGTGCGATGACCTAATTGATGCTCAAATTGATCGCCAATGCCTTCGCCGACTATTGTTATCGAGTCTGCACTCAAAATGTTTTGCCTCAAAATCATTGATTAGTTTTGAGCTTCGAGTCAAACACAACACATAATATGTACTAAACATAGACTCACTCCGAGTCAATCTCTAATAAGGATCGATATTATTTGAAGCAAAAAAGTGAGAAAAGCTCTCTCTCACACACATACACACACACACACACACACACACACACACACACACACACCACAACTTAGAAAAAGTAAGAGAATGAGAAAACAATTTTTTGCGTAAAATTCATTTCTATTGTGATTATCATCGAATTGTTGGTAATGTGTTTAGCATTGGCTGACAAAAAATATCAAAGAATTTCATATCATTTTTATAAATGATTCTTCATTTGTGCGATAATTACTCGGATCGTTAATCTGTACTAATAGCTAAGTTTGTGATTAATTTTCATTTAATGTCGAAGAAAATCGACTTTCAAGTCATTAACTAATACTCAATAATCAGTGGTCGTCAGAGGGAGGTTTCAGGTTTGGGAAGCATATTATGCTCAAAATTTTAAACAAATAGATAATAACTTTTAATCCAAAATTTCCTCCCCTTGCTTGTTTATTTCAATACAACTGATTAATAAGATTGTAATATTATATTTGAACAGAAGCTTAAAGTTAG
>JAQFZL010001068.1:0-11728 GCA_034695685.1 Galumna lanceata
GTTGAGAATCTTTTGAATTTTGATATTGAAATGAAAAAAAGACAAAACTTTTGTTGTATTTTTTTTGAAAAAAATGAATTGACTTCATATATATCTTCTTTTATATGAATTATTTATAAATGCTATCTTAATGAGTATTACCATGGATATTTCTTTTAAACATTTAAAACCATGATAATGTAAAAAATTGAACCTTCTTCTTGATGAAATATCAATTTAAATATCTATGAATTGGTATCAAAAATAAGAATTGAGTGAAATTTTCAATTCAGTATATCATAACTAAAATTTTTCAAAATAGAGGCTAAAAATGATCATTCATGAGAATATGATGAAAATTACGTTTTATAACCTAAAAATTAAATTTTTATTATCTCATATAATGATTTTTTTTTAATACAATAAAATTCAACTGATATTCAAATATATTTATAGTATTTATCACAAATAGAAACCATTTTTTAAATTTCAATTTTGAAAACATGATTTTTTTCTTGGAGTACCAAATAACTCCTGCTTAACTTGTTATATTACATTAAATATTAAAGTTGTGTGAATATTAACATACTTTTCTACTTTTCTCAATAAATATTAAGTAATTTTAACATTCATTTCAAGAATTTTATTTTTCAAAAAAATTTTAAGAATCAAAGTTGAATAGGTAACCATTGCATAATTAAACCCAGAAGTAATCAATGAGGTCTCAATTTTTGTTGTTATTTAGTTTAACAATTTTTTCGCCAATAAAAATACATTATTTTAATCATCTAGTTGAATATGTCAGGATTTAAAAAGTGGCGTTACTCGAAACTTGCAAATTAGAGTTGGATCAGGTTTTTATATTATTTTTATATTGAAATTTTTCATCATCCAGAGACACATCATCATATGATTTATAAAAATTCACATTTATTCAAACGTTGTATTATATGATGAAATTTCCATTTTTCATGAAAAGCAATGACTTAAAGTTATCAATAATGACTACAAAGTTTTAGTTTCTTCAAGACTAGTTGAAAGGGACTACTTGACTCCCGAAAGTAAGTAAAGGACTTTAGTAAAGGTCCAGGAATTCAGGTTTCTCACTCAGAGATCTGAGGGTTCGAGAAATCTACTCACAATGTATACTCGGGTGATTTAAAATGGATTTCAGGATTTAAAGCAAAATATTGTTCATTCGATAATTTAAAAACTCTAATTTATAAAAATTTTTGCCAATGAGGGGCTTTATGTGCATAAAAATTGGGTCGAAGTTTATAAGTTTTAATGTGTGTTTATTTAATTTTGCAGAATGAAAGTTGTATCTGTGGTCGAGCGGTTAGTGTACTGATTTACGTTAATGAGGCCCGGGGTACAAGACTTCTCCCACCACTTTTTTTCAATTCATATCAATTTTCATTAAATTATATTAATTGAGAAAAGGGAGGTAGAGAGAGGTCTCAAACCATGAAATCTCAAAATTCAGTTTATATTACCTGAGTATACATTGTAAGTAGATTTCTCGAACCCTCAAATTCCTGAGTGAGAAACCTGAATTCCCGGACCTTTACATTGTTAGAAGTTCGAGGTTCCTTTAAAAAAGTCCTAAGGTCTGTGATTATGGGACTCCTACTCAAGTGTCCAGGGCCTTGTACTTCTACTTAGGAATCCGGAAGTTCCTCTTCACTTGTCCATTTTATCATTTATTAATCTTATGATTTATACCTGTATATATATATGTATGTTGATATAATTTTGTAATAAAACAAAATTTTATTTCATAACATTTATTCAATTATTCGAAATTAAAACAATTAAAATTATAAATAAATTTTTATAAATATATTTTTTAATTAATGATATGAAAAATAGAAATACATTTACAAAAAACATTGAAATAGCTGTTAATGAGAGAACAGACCACCCGAACCACATCCCAACAAAACCACCGAAATTGTAGAACAAATCATTGAAATCTATTTTATATTTCTGTTTGTATTCAATAATTAAATCATTTTTAAGATATATATTAATTTTAGTTGAATTTAAGCTTTTTCTTCCAAAATTATTGTTAAAATCGAATAGAAGTAATTCGCAGTCATTTTGTATTTTTTTCAAACACTTATTACACATTTTTAATATTATGTCATTGATATTTGAAATGTTATTTTTACAAAATTCATATTTAAAATCATTCAAATCATTGTTTAAAAGTAATAATATATCAACCCTATCAAGAGGTATACAACCAAAGGTATCAATCAATGACTTCAATATACAATCGTTAGTCAACCAGTCGTTAGAAGAATTGGTTAAATATTTCTGATTAAAATCAAAGCAATTGTTTTCTGTATTAAGACTTTTATAAAAACTCGGAATAATTTCGATATTATTTTCTGACCAACTTTTTAAGTAGAGGTAAGTTAATATTCGTCCTCTAAAAATCTCCAAATCATTGAATACAATGGATAGTCTTCTAAATGAAAAGTTACTAGGTATTTCAATATTAATCTCTTGAATATTTTCATCATTTGAATTAATTATTGTATAGACTCATTACAAAAGTATTTTGTTTTCACTAATTGATATAAACAATTACTTAAGCATATAATGCAAATCAATGTAGTTCTCACTCACTCTCTCAATAACTCTAATCCAATGTAATTCAATATTTCATTATATTCTGTGCTCTCTTTGATAACTATATTGAACTCTATAATAAAAAGTGTTACTCAATAAGTGCCGACTTTTTTTATTCTTGAAAACCATTCCCTGGCCTACAATTGATTTAACATTTTCGCTAAAGTTCAACAAGTAATAGCCAATGGATATGTAACCATGCTCGTTAACAATAAGAAATTGATTAGGTTTTGAAAAATTAATTACCTTTTGTTTTGTTATAATTTTGTAATTAATTGATATGTTATTCAAACCTGAAATGTAATAAAAGTTTAAATTTTTATTTTTTGATATCATTTCTATATAATGTTTATTATAATAATTTACTGAATCATCCGTTGATTCAACTTTAATAAATTTTCGCCAATGATCAGGGTAAATTTCTTTATATCGTTTGAATACTAGAGTTGGATCAACTAATACAGCAATTTTGGGTAAACGATATTCTTTTCTAAATGATATTTCATTGTTTATATTTTTATGTAAATAATTCTCAAATAAACCATATAATTGGTATAACATTGAGCCAAATAGTATAATATTTATAACCATGGTTATATATTCAAGGTTTTTTCTTTGTTTGAAATATATTTTATATAATTTGATTTTATAGAAGAAATTGAAAATAATATATAAAAATTTAGTAAAAAGTTGTGAAAAACCAAAACCAAAATACATTGATATGAGTCCACCAATTGTTGATATAAATTCTACTAGGTTAATATTCTCTATATATTTATAGTGGAAGTAGATATCTTGATTTGGCTTTATCATAATATAACATCCAGGATAAACCTTTGTTGCTTCATTAATATCAACTTTATATTGAAACTGTAAACAATCCGGTTTACATAATTTGTTCAAATATTTGTCTTCTAATTGAACCGAACAGTTGTTAACCGATTGATTGTTATATAAATATTCATTATTATATCTAATCGTGTATTGAATCCAATAATGATTATATCCACACATTTTCAGTTCTTTGCGTCGCATATACTCTAACTTACAGTCAGTTTGAGATTTGGGCCAAACATTGTTTCTCTGATTTATAGTATAATCGAAACAATTTGTCGAATAAGGAAAGGCTAACAACTCATAGCTGTCAAAATTTAATGAAACTAAAGTCCTAACGGGTTTTGTAATATTTTGCTTAGCAATTATCACATGTTTATTATCTTTAAAATGTGATGAACTATATTTTGGATGAATACTGATCTGAGTTTTCCTATAAAATATTACTCTTATAGTTATTTTAAAAATTTTCTCTTCATTTTGAGTATAGTTTGTTAAAAATGTGTAACAAATTCTTCTATTTTTAAATCTTATATAAAATCCTTGACTCAAATCTTCACATTTATATTTGCTATTTATTCGACACAAAACACTTGTATCAAGATTAATTTTGTTTTTAACTAAATTTTTATGAAATTTATCTTTTTCATTTATACAGACAGTTATTGATGGAACCACACTAATATCTTTTTGGATATTAATAGCCTGACTCCGGATTTTGAAGAAAAATTTGATCAAAATTCACACTCAAAAAAATTTTTCAAAAAAAACCTTAATTGCAAAATTATTTTTCATATATAAATTGTTTAAAATCAATAAATAAATACTTTCCTATGTTTTCTTTAGTAAAATTTCTCCATTTTTATATTTAAATCATAAAATTTCATACACTAAATGCACATATATTTCCATTTTCTAATGCAAAAATCATTACTCAAATCACACAAATTAGACTATTTTGCAATGAATTGAGGCCAAATATTAGCGTATTTAACATTGAATTTTTCCGATTTGTTTAAAATTATTGATGAAATTTGCCGTAAATGGTGTGTTGATCGTCATTTTATAAAATTTTATTATAATCACAATTTATATAAAAGGAATCTTAAAATAAAGATTAGTGCAACACAATTTTATCTTATCTAATCGAAATGAAATTTAATTGAAATAATTTAAAAACAATTTTAAATAATTCATAATAATTTAAAACAATTGAAATTTAATTTTTAAATGCATGCTTTGATATGCAAAACACATGTGCGTACATTTAAATATTGAAAATTTCATTGAAAAAATCTTTATAATAAAAGTATAATCTCTTGAGGTATGCAAAACTTAAGTCAGTGTGCTTTCAATTTTAGAAAATGTAAGCACATGTGTTTTTCATTTAAAAGCATTCATTTAAAAATTTATTATCAATTGTCATGAATTTCATTAATAATGTCAAAAAAATCGAAAAAAATTAATGTTAAAATCGCCATTTTTTGATCCCAATTTATTACTAGAATTGTCTAAATTGTGTGATTTTAGTGATGATTTTTGCTTTAGAAAATGCAAAATTATGTGCATTTAGTGTATAAAATATTGTGATTTTGACATGAAAAATAAAAAAATACTATTAAAATAACATAAAAATGTATTTATCAATTTATTTTAAACAATTTATATATAAAAAATAATTTTGCAAATAAAAAGGTTTTTTTGAAAAATTTTTTTTGAGTGTCAATTTTGATAAAATTTTTCTTCAAAATCCGGAGTCCGGTAATGATATTTAAAATAAAAAAATTAATGTTTTATCATTAATTTAGACTTAAATGAAATATAGGGATCGAAATGAAATTTATATTAAATTTATTCATAAATGCCATAAAAACTAAATATAATTTATAATATCAAACAAAATTTGCATTTTTTTTCTTAAAGTTTAGTTTAGAAAAAAATGAGAATAAAATTGAAATATTAATAAAAATGAAAACAAACAAAAATCAATTTTACTTTAGTTATATAACTATTGAAAATGAATTATTAAGAATATATTTCGTGCAATACTTCAAATACTGTTGGTTTTATGACACAAATTCATGATGTATTTATAAGTTCAGTTCAGTTTCATAAGTTTTTTTCATCACTAAAGATGTTATATTAAATTTTAAATTCATTTGTGATTTTCAAAATGTCTTTACTATAATTAAATAGTTATTTGTTGTCAGTTATTATCATTTATTTCACTATATTTTTAATAAATCAATTTTTCAAAGAAATGGCAAAAAGGGACGCCTCGACAGTTACTGATCTAACTTTTGATGAATATATCGGAGATTTTATGATAAATGGAGTTTTGGTCAATAAAGTGACTCAACACAGACCAAGAACTGGTTATATAGAACCGTTTGATATAAAGTGGAAAGAATTGAGTTATAAAGTTTGGAATAACACAAAGACTATAATAAATAACATAAGCGGTAATATTAAAAGCGGTCAAATTATGGCAATAATGGGTCCGAGTGGTGCCGGTAAGTCTTCTCTTTTGTCTTGTATTTGTGGTCAACTAAAAGAAGGAGTGAGTGGTTCCATAACTATTTCAACAAAAAGAAAGGTTTGTTAATAAGTTTTATATAATAAATATTAACTCTGGTTTGAGTTCAGGTCAAGTTTGCATTCATAGCACAGAACGACTATTTGCACAAAAATTTAACTGTAAAGGAATCCCTTTGGTTCGCCTCACGATTGAAAAACAGAGCGTTTGCCGACCATAGAATGATTGTTAATAATGTTATCAATAAACTAATGATTGAGAGCTGTGCACACAATCGACCCAATCATTGTTCTGGTGGTCAACAAAAAAGAATTTCAATCGCATTAGAATTGGTTTCCAGACCTAATGTATTGATTTTAGATGAACCCACCAGTGGTCTCGACTCAGTGACCACTTGGCAACTGATTAACCTTTTAGTAGAGTTGACACAACAACCCGAACCCATAGCTATTATGCTGACTATTCATCAGCCGAGCGCTAAACTCTTCAATTTATTTGATATAATATATTTATTGTCTTTTGATGGTCAGTGTATATATGACGGACCGCCACTTAAATTAGTCCCATATTTGCATAAATATGACTTAAATTGTCCGCAATTCAGTAATCCTTCGGACTTTGCACTGGAAGTGGCGGCTAAAGAACACGGCATAAGACAACTAATGTTCTTATCGACGCTCAACAAAATGGATGCCTTGGATTTGTTAGAGAATAAAAACAAAATTAATTTAAACCACGACTACAATACTTTAACTCATATTTGGTTATTGACATTCAGGTCACACCAAATACAGTAAATTTATATAATTCTAAACCTTTTCTTTACTTTTAAAGGTCTCTCATAACAACATTGAGAGATCCGATAATGCTTTGGATTCGCATAATTGGTTATATCGTATGTTCAGTAATTATAAGTCTTTTGTACGGACCCGACAGTGGGATTCTTTCCGGTTGTTCACATGATTTCAATATGGCTGAAATGGCCAAAAACAAGGAAAATGGCAATGATTTTATCAAACAGTTTCAGAATAGAATCGCAGATTTATTAGAGAATTGTGCTGCCTTATTGTTTGTGGCCATCTTTGGCTGGTTTCAGGCTCTGTTTCCCGTTGTTTTAATGTTTCCTCAAGAGGTTAATATCTTTCTTAAGGTATGCATTAAAGAAGTTTTCAAATCCTTTAAAATTTAAAACAATAATAGGAATACGGAAACGGATATTATTCGTGTTTTTCATACTTTTTATCTAAAGTGTTGAGTGATATACCTTTTCAGTTAATACTACCAAACTTGGGTTCCATTCCGTTCTATTATATGACAGGTCAATTCACTGAACAACTCTGGAGGGTTTATGGCTTTGCAGTCATTTTTATACTGATTTCAATGAATGCCAGCGCACAGGCATTTCTAATAAGTGTTATTCTGTCAGAAAATCCATTGTCCTGTGCTTTCATCGGAATCTTAACTATTATTCCAATGATTTTGTTGTCGGGTAAGAATAAATGCAAATAATATATTCAAAGTAAACTATTAAAAACAAATTCATAGGAGTTATGGTTCCTTTGAATGCAATGCCATTTTATTTTCGATATATGTCTTATATAAATTACCTGCGCTATGCCTGTGAGGCAACAATTATTAATTCTTATGGCATTAACAGATGTAATAACAACAATATGACTGATATTATGGATATGATTCCTATGGAGAAAATGATGCAAGTTTATGCCTCCGACAAAATTAATTCTGATGCACTCATATCTACTTTTCAAGCATTGATGGGAAGAGTTGGAGGGGAAGATCATTCTGTAATTATGGATACTATGGATCTCAAAGACTATGAATTTCTTATTTCAATAGCAATGCTTTTATTGAATTTTATTTGTTTTAGAGTTATTACATATTTTCTTATCTTAAGAAAAGTTCGTTCAAAACTATAAAATGATTTGAAGTTAAAATTATATTTCCATTAAAATTAAAATTTTATTAAATCATTTAATTTAATAGTAGTTTTCATTAACTAATCATTAGTTACTAATGTATAACAATGAATATATACTAAAATCACAAATATTTATGAGAAAAATGAATTTAAGTCAAATAATTATAATTAGAATAAATACAATAAGTCATAGAACACCTGACGTTAATTTTGACCTTGTCTATTATCTATTATGTTTAAGATTGAAATAATTTAAAACCCAAACTATAATTTTAGTTTTCATTTATATATTATAAATGGATTTATATTAGGTATATATGTGTTAATACGATAATTAAAATTCATCAAGATAAATCAAATTGTTTCTAATATAACTATTTTAATTTGAAATATTTAATCACATTTTTTGTTTTAGTTTTGAATTTAAAAATATGTTACCCAACAATTTGACAAATTAGCTTGATCTTTTGTAATTAACAAAGATAATTGAAAGTCCCAAAACACGATTCCAATTAATTTTAATGTTGTATAAGTTGTTTTAGAATGATTTTTTGTTGTGTATCTTGCTTATTTTTGTAAATATGAGATTTTATAGAAAAACAATTAGAAAACTATTTGTTTATTAACAACCAATTGGTCAACAAATTATTTTAACCGTTAAAAGTATTAGATTTTACAAAATGAGTCATTTATTTTGAGGACTGATTGTAGGTATTGACAAATCAATGTATCAGAATATAAATATTATGTATAATATAAACATTACCTTTAAGTATAAGTTAAAGAAATTATAATCAATAAATAAACAAGTTTTGTAACATAACATAAAATCATTGCATTTAAAAATATAAATCGTATGAATTAGTGATGAATTGATAAAATCTAAAGATTTATTATTAATGCGTATAAATACTTTCATTATTAAAGTATTTTACAAATTATTCCTGTGGTTTTCTAACATAATTATGCAAGGTGTAACCTTTAATTGCATTAATAATTTTTCGGTTTAATTTTGTAAATTATCTTTTGAATTATTTATATAAAAATTTAAAAATCTTTGGGTAGTCATGAAGATATAGAACACAATAATATACTCTTGGAATACACTTCTTAGAAATAGACAGAATTTAATGATTTATTCATAGAATAAAATATTTTTAAAATGAATATTCTTAATGAATGCGTTACCAAAGCATTACCAAAACATTCCTATTGCTTACTAATGTATTAGCTTGATCAATGTTTCAATATAAAGAATTATTCTTTATATTTTTCTTATACTGAAACTGTCGTTAAGTTATTTCTAAATTTTCTTTATTTACTGCAAACACGAAATACTAAAAACATATTAACTTAAACTTAAAATATGGTATTAAGTGTTGACTACGAGTCTGAAATCAAAAGCAAAACCTCAAAATTCAACGGAAAAGTGTTGAATCCGTCTTTAAAACCAAGTTTAATGACACGAAAAACCAACATTTCGTCACTAAAGCCATTCCGAGTGGTCTGGAAAGACCTTTATTATACCGTTTCTCAACAGTCTTTTGGCAGAAAAGACAAAATGATTTTAAACGGCATAAGTGGCTATTTTGACAGCGGAAAGGTATGTGCTATTATGGGTCCGAGTGGTTGCGGAAAATCTACACTTTTAGGCTGTCTCTGTGGAAGGAATAAAAAGGGTCTCTCGGGTTCTATAACCATATCAACTGATATTGAGGTTAGTTTTATTTGACAAATTGGTTCTCTTTTAATGATTAAATGTCTAACTTTAGGTGAAGTTTGCATTCATTTCACAACAGAACTATATTTTGGAGAGAATTACTGTCAGAGAAGCCATGATTTACGCTTCAAGGCTTAAGAATGACCCGAACACAAACCATTCGGCTATTTGTGAAGAAGTGATCGACAAACTCCTACTAAGAAATTGCGTAAACAATCGTCCGTTAAATTGTTCTGGTGGTCAACTCAAACGTATATTAATTGGTCTCGAATTGGTGTCCAAACCTAATATTCTTGTATTGGATGAGCCGACGAGTGGACTCGACTCAGTGACCACTTGGCAATTAGTTAATCTATTGATTGAATTGACTCAAACAGGAGAACCCGTGGCTATTGTCATAACAATCCATCAGCCGAGTGCCCGACTATTTAATCTTTTGGATCAAATATATTTACTGTCGTGTGAGGGTCAGTGCATATTCAATGGTTCGCCCCAAAGAATAATTCCTTACTTTACTGAACATGGTTTACGATGTCCGCAATTCACTAATCCTTCAGACTTTGCACTGGAAGTGGCCGCTAAAGAACACGGAGGGGTCAAACTTCTCACACTTTCCACTATTATGAAGATCGAGGCCATGGATTTGAATGAAAACAAATATCAAATCAAAAACAACTATAATTACAGAACTTTAAATGATATTATAGTTCTGACTGAAAGGTATTCTTTCAATGTTTTATTCATTAAATTTATTTGTTTATTGAATGATAGGTCATTCAAAACTATGTTTAGGGACCCCTTTATGTTATGGATGAGAATTTTGGGTTTTATTGTGACCGGTCTTCTAATTAGTGTTCTGTTCGGTTCCGACAGTGGAGTTCTTTCTGGTTGTGTCTACGAGTTTGCAATAGACGATGGAATCAATATCGTAGAGAAAACCAAAGCAATTATTGCCGATATCTTTGAAAACTGTGCGGGACTCGCATTTATGAACCTTTTAGGCTGGTTTGGAGGTATATTTCCTGTACTACTTATATTTCCCACTGAACTCGAAGTATTTCTTCAGGTATTTATCGTTTACTAATTATTTATGAATCAAATAATACTCTAATATTTCTATAATAGGAATATGGAAACGGATATTATTCAAGTTTTTCTTACTTTATGGCTAAAGTGTTGAGTGATATCCCATTTACTTTAATTTTACCGAATTTGGCGTCCATTCAATTATATATTCTGAGCGGACAATATATGGCCCAAATGTGGAGACTCTGGAATTTCGTTTTAATATTCATTTTGATTTCGTTTGATTCGAGTGCACTCGGATTTCTTTTGGGATCACTTCTGTCAGACTATCCCTCAGCCATTGCTTTCATAGGGATGTTATCGTTGGTACCATTAATTCTATTATCAGGTTTTAATCCATTGTTTTTTAAAACATTAAAATTTTAAATAATTTTATTGAATAGGAATTATGAGAAGAATTGAAGTAATGCCCCACTATTTTAGTTGGTTGACCCTGGGCAATTACATACGATTTAGTTTAATAGGTTCTCTAATCAATAGCTATGGATTTAATAGATGTGAAGAGAGTTATGTCGCCAAAAATCAGACAAATTTTATGGATTTGATACCTCCGGAGAAAATGCTTCAAATTTATGGTTCAGACAAAATCAATTCGGATGCACTCATTTCAATGATGCAAACAGTAGTGAACGGAGTCTCAGATGACGGACGATCTATTATTATGAATCACTTCAAGATATATGATTCGGATTTTAATACAGCAATTCTTATGCTCGTCATTCATATGTTTCTCTACAGAGCACTCACTTATCTCGTCATTCGAGCAAAACTTAAAAGAATTACTTAAACACTTTAATCAATGAAATAATTATTATATATTTTACATAACATATAAATTATTTATAAATTTTATATTAACTTAATCTAAACCTCAAAATTAATTCTTAGGATTAAGTATTGGCCAATAATATTGAAATTGTTTATGCGTTTTGAGGCCAATGCTTAAAGGAATGAAATATTTATTTTATTAGATAACAATTATAATTAATTGTAA
>JAQFZL010001069.1:0-11727 GCA_034695685.1 Galumna lanceata
AAATTCTCATGTATCTATGAACTTTTTATTTCTAACTTTCATTAACAATGTTTTGTGCCTTTTTTACATACGAATCTCAGCGTTATAAATGGTATAAAATAAGCCTTTTTCTACAATATAACTGACGATACTTATGGTTGAGATATCATCGGTTTGTTTATATGGTCTTAAAATGTTATCAATTCTTCAATTGATTTAAATTAAATCTAATTCTAAGAAATAAGTGTTATTTTGGCAATGAATATACCACTGGTTATATCAGTGGTAATCATCTCGTGTTGTCTTAATGTTATATTTCTCGAAGCAATCATTAAGTAATCATTAATTAAACGACAAAAAACTTTATTCAAAATTGAATTTTATTTAATAATAGGGTTTCGCCCGGAAGTGGAAATTTGATAACTTTTTCACAATTTCTCTTCATATCAATCGAAGGCTTCATATTTACCACAAATTTTGGCCGAAAATCGCCGATAATTCCCATTAAGTAATTCCTATAAAGAGAAATGTGTGAAATACCCATAAAAATACTAATTATCCAAACTTTTGAAACTTGTAAAAACTATTTTATTTTAAACCATTTCCTAGTATTAAATAACCGTTTAATTCGATATTTTTAGTATAAAACACATTTCAGTAAACCTGTGCTATTCTGTGCTATAAATAACTAAAATTTTGATTATCCAATACATAGGAAATACTTAACTTTAGTGATATTCTTCTTTCTGGTGAACGTAAGCAACAATTATGCCCTCAATTTCAATATATCGGTTCCCCTACACATCATATTCCGATCTGTGAGTAATCCGATGCCAAACTGTATTACTTTAAACTCAAAGTCTCATTCGTCATATGAAGGGCTCTCTTATGGCAAATATGGTTTTGGGAATAATAATTCTGAAACGACAGTACTCTCTATGCAAATACCTATCGGTAGCTCTGATTACATTTGGGATAATAGTGGCAACTCTGGCCTCTTCTCAGCCCAAAGTCACCCAAACAGACGCACAAACCATTAGTCCATTAAACCATTCGTTACAAAAACAAAACTATTTCATTGACTTTTTAATTGGAATATCTCTTCTGTCTTTTGCACTGTTAATGTCGGCCCGTTTGGGAATATTCCAAGAAGTTCTCTTTACAACTCATGGCAAACATCCAAAAGAAGCGGTTTTTTATCAAGTATTTCATTGCTAAATGTGCTTCAATTAATCCTAAATTCATTACAATTGATAGCACGCCCTCTCATTACCCGGTTTTGTGTTAATGTTGCCCAACATTTATAATCAAATACTGATATTCAACTCATCGACGCCTTCAGTATTCAATATACCGCGGCTTTGGATCTATTTAGTGATAAATATGATAACTCAGTACTCGTGTATTATGTCAGTCATGATTCTGATGAGTGAATGCACATCCCTTACAGTGACTCTAGTCTTAACCATAAGAAAGTTCATATCATTGGTGTTCTCCATATTTTATTTTCAAAATCCCTTTACTTTAGTTCACTGGTTGGCAACACTTCTAGTCTTTGTCGGAAGTTTCCTTTTTATGGATTTACCGGTTGTTAATCAAAAATTCTATTATTTGTCGCAAAATTTCCTCAAAATTTTTAGTAATAAAAAACTTGAAAACGTTATAACAATTAAACCCTTATTACGAGATTCAGACAAGTCTTCTGAATCAGAATAAGAATTCTATTTATAAGCCTTTATTTGTTTAGTTATATAAATATTTTTGACCCTAAACTCACTTCTAATGATATCTGAATATTTTCCATAATTTATTTCATTTACAATGAGATGAATATTGAATTGAAATATAAAATAAATTTATTTTTGGCTCTAATTTCATAAATAAAACATATTTGAGATGAAAGTTATGTTATGTAATCCAAGTTTTATTTTTACATAAATCAAAGTGTATTTAATTAACACTATTTTTATAAATTTTGTTAAATCATTGGATAATATAATCTGCAAATCATTTTTCTAACAATAAATTATTATTAATTTTTAGAATAAGTCTAATAACTATTCAATATATTTGTATATAACCTTTTTATTATAATGAATTTGCTTGAAATTAAGCTCTAGTGGTGTTATTTTAACCCAATTTGTACTGAAGTCATAATTATATGAAGAAAACATATTTGTTTCCAATTTATTTAAAACAGATTTTACCCAAATTTGTCACAAATAGAAATGTTGGACATATGAGTACAAACAGTGCACTTGAGTGCAAGTAATCAGAGTCACCCCACAGTTAGTAATTGATTAAATAGTCTGAGTATTTATCCCAAGGTTACATTATTAGACATTTCAGATTATAATTACTATTAGTTTTATATTCTCTTATATAATCTGAAATATTATTGATAAGAATAGAAAGAACTTGGTTATTTCATGATATTTTAAAGGTATGCAAAATAAGAAGAGACAGATAAATTAAGCAAGACTAATTTAGTGTTAAATGCATAATTTGAGTACATTTAAGACGACTGATTCCTAAAAATATAATTTGATTTTCAGATAATTCTTTTCAATTATATAACGTTTTATCTATTAATACAAACAAGTTTTCCATAAAATTCAAGGCTATCTAAACAGTGAGAGCTCATCAAAATACAAGACCTACTCATATAACGTTAGAGAGAGAGAGAGTCGATAGAATAGAATAAACATAACTACAGACCGGTTTCAATAGAGGAAAAGTTATAAATCACTTAACATTTCATTAACTTTTGTACTAATTTTGCACTAATTGTCAAAATATTATTTAAGCTTTTCTTTACAAATGGGATTAGTTAAAAAGTTTTTTGTGCTTGCTATTTTTGTGGCCATTGGGGCTGTTCTATATCAAACATGTTACTGTCCGGAGGAACCGCTGCCTAAATTTGAAGAAAAGTGGTTTGGAAAGACTAAACCCAAAGGTATTTATCAAATAGTTATCAAATAAATCATTTTATTATAAAAAGGAATTAAAATTTCATTTTTGAATCATAGCGGGAGAACCTCTGCCTAAAGATCCGGTTACTATAAGCAAGTTCACTGTTAATGTATCAAACGATGTCCTTCAAGATCTCCAGCGAAGACTAGAATCGGCCCGTTTTGTCGAACCCATTGCCGGAACTCAATTCAATTACGGCTTTAATTCAGATTATCTGAGAAAAGTGGTCGACTATTGGAGGACTAAATTTGATTGGCGTAAACAAGAGTTGGTTCTCAACAAATTCAATCACTACAAGACTCAAATCAATGGAATTAATATTCATTATATTCATGTCAAGCCCTCAAAACCGGCCAAAACTGTTGTTCCACTTCTCGTAAGTTTTATATAATTAATACTCTTTCGATCAAATTATTTCTTAAATAATAATTTATATTAAATTTACTGAAAATCATTATAATTAACAAACAATGTTTAGGTAATGCACGGATGGCCCGGTTCTGTTTGGGAATACTACAAATCCATTCCTCTCCTCATTGAGCCGACAAATGATATCGCTTTTGAAGTGATCTGTCCTTCAATTCCCGGTTACGGCTTTTCAGACGCTCCACAACAGGAAGGTTTGACTTTTTATTCACTAATAAATTAGAATTAATTGAATTTCATTTAAATTAGGTTTTAATACACTCCAAACCGCAAATATTTTTGTCAAACTTATGGATAGATTGGGTCACAAGAAATTTATGGTTCATGGTGGTGACTGGGGATCTATGATAACCAAGATGATATCCTTATACTTTCCACAAAAGTAATACTATTTACAACTTTATATTCAAATTGTTTTAATAATATTATTTATTCACTTAAACAATAGTGTGAGAGGAATGCATACAACAATGTCAGGTTCTTTGTCTCCGTCGGGACCAAAACATGCCATCAAAATGTTTCTGGGAATGTATTTCCCGTCTTTAGTCTTCAAGAATCCCGAAATCGATTATAAAAAAGCGTTTCCATTTATGGAGAAATTCATGTTTAGCTTAAGAGAATCGGGTTATATGCATATCCAAGGCACTAAACCAGACACAGTAGGGGCTGCACTCATGGACAGTCCTGTCGGTTTAGCCGCTTATATAATGGAGAAGTTCTCGACTTGGACTGACCCAAACAATGTGAAGAAGTCTGACGGAGGACTAACACAAAAGTTCACTTTAGACGAACTCTTGACTAATATTATGATTTACTGGACTTCTAATAATGTGGCCTCGAGTATGAGATATTACAAAGAGAATTTGTCGTGTTATAAGACATTCACTCTTATGAGGTAATAGCAGACAATTTATGCAAAACTAATTAATTATTCAATTAATTTATCAGTCGTAAGACATGTTCAGATGTGCCTGCTGCTGTCGCAGACTTTCCACACGAATTGGTTCGTTCACCAAAGGAATTAGTGGAACATATGTATGGTAATCTTGTTCAGTATACTGAGATGCCCAGAGGCGGACACTTCGCCGCTTTCGAAGAGCCAAAACTTGTGTCGGATGACATTAAAAAGTTTGTCAAAACTGTTTTGGATAACGAAAAGCAACAAAAATCAGAAAAAAAATAAAAATGAAATAATTTTTATATTTGTTTTTATTTTAATTTTAGAACAAATTTATCCAAAACTTAAATAAATATATTTCTTAAATTGATTTTAAGTTTTCATTGTTTTTATTATAAAATCTAAATAAAATTTAAACCTAAAAAAAAGTAAAAAAGAATTTTATATAAAATTTATTTAAAACAATTTATTAAATAAAAAGAGAAATAAATAAATAAAATTCCAAAATAAGCGCTCATATATCGGGAGTTTTGGAATTTTTCTTGTTATCACTCTGTTTGAGCTGAGCATAAACCATAACGACCAAGGTAATAAAATTCTAAGAAGATTAGCCACCAATCAGTTAGTGATCAAAATATAAATTTATTCAATAAAAAGAAGAATTAATATGAGACCGGTTTTAGTAAAGAGGAAAAGTTAGGCATTACTTAACATTTCATTCACATCTGTTTTCTATTAATTCCTTTAATACTTTTTATTAAGAAACACATGTGAATAATTAAAAAGTTGTTTGCTCTTGCTAGGTTTTTTCCTAGTTTTGTGACCACTGGAAGCTTTGACTATCAATTATTTTGTTGAGCCTTAGAACAGGAGCTGACAAAAAGTCTAAGAAAAGTGATTCGGAAGGACAAAGTTGAAGGGTATTCATTATAATTCAGGTTTGGGAGATCCTGGTTACTCACTTTTAATGGATCGTAGCGGGAGTACCACTGCTAAGATCCGGTTGCCTTAAAAAAGGTCACTCCCAATGAATTGGTCTAAAAGAATGTTATCTTACGGTAACACCTTGATATACACTTGCAATACACTTTCAATACACCTCACAATAAAAGGCAAATGACCAAGAGCACAGCATAAACTTTAACTTATATTTTATTAGAAAACATTAAAAAGTTTATCATAATATTATTGACGAATAAATAACAACAAAAATGTAAGCATAAAATCTGATAAGAATTTTATTTGATATTAATTTTTTTAATTGGAAATAATGATTTCATAAATAGTTTAACAATTTAATTGATAAAAACTAGCTTGTTGCTATTTTTAAATGTTATTAAACGTTTGTCATTGAAAAACAAAATTAAGATAAAATTAAATTCTCTTTATTTATAATTTGAAATCAATAGAAATCACTTTTAAAACACTTCAAGGATATACTTGATTGGTAATAATTACCAATCAAATTAATACACTTTAAATTGAAAGCATTTGAAGTATAACATTAAGCCATAAATTCTAGTTTTTCTATTGAAAAATGAAAGTTAAATTCAATGCAATTTTTTGCGTTTTTTATTTTGCGTTTTTTAAAAGTGTTTCTTTGAAATAATGGCAAATTTATTTACCATGGTTGTTCTGACCATGGTTGTCATCTTCTTTTATGTGACATTTTTTAGTCACGACTCAGAACTGCCAGAAATCAAAGAGATGTGGTTTGGAAGTGAAAAGTTGATCGGTATTTATATTTTGACAACTCATTGAAATATATTTGTTTATAAATCCCTCAATGATTAACAGCGGGAGAACCTCTGCCTAAAGATCCGGTTACTATAAACAAGTTCACTGTTAATGTATCAAATGATGTCCTTCAAGATCTTCATCGACGACTAGAATCGGCCCGTTTTGTCCAATCGATGGCCGAAACCCAATTGAATTATGGCTTTAATTCTGATTTATTAAGAAAAATAGTGGACTATTGGAGGAGTGAATACGATTGGCGTAAACAAGAAGTGATTCTAAATAAATTAAATCAATACAAAACTCAAATCAATGGAATTGAAATCCATTACATTCATGTAAAGCCTTCAAAATCTGCTAAAAGTATAGTCCCTCTTATGGTCTGTTTTTATTATTTAGTAAATTGTTTGCAATAATTGATTTAATATTAGATTATTCACGGATGGCCTGACTCTGTTTGGCATTACTATAAAATGATTGCTTTGCTCATTGAGCCGACAAATGATATCGCTTTTGAAATAATCTGTCCCTCTATTCCTGGTTTCGGCTTTTCTGATGCTCCACAACAGGAAGGTTTCAAACATTATATCATTATATCAGACAAATACCAGAAAAAATACTAAACAAAAATTTGATACTTTTTTATAACTTCTTTAGGCTTTAATATCTTACAAACTGCCAGAATCTTCGTCAAACTTATGGATAGATTGCAATACAAAGAGTTTTTTGTGCATGGTGGTGGTGGTGGTGGTGAATGGGGAACTGTAATAGCCAAGACTATCTCTCTTTTCTACTCTAACAGGTATTATATCAGATGAATATTTAAATTCAAAATTTAAATTTCTTTTCACTTCATTTGAATTTGACTCAACTTTTGTTGAATACCAGAGTGAAAGGAATGCACATAATTGGGGGAATGTCATTTAAATTCATAGGAATGGCTCCAATTAAGAGTATTGTTGGAGTGTTTTTACCTTCACTAGTCTTTAAAAACGCTGAAACCGATTACAAAAAAGTGTATCCGTTTTGGGATAAGTTTTACTTTTATTTAAGAGAATTTGGTTATCTCTATGAAACCACAGCTAAATCCGATACAATGGGCGCATCCCTTATTGATAGTCCTGTGGGTTTGGCCGCTCATATCCTGGAAGAATACTCGACGTGGACTGACCCAAACAATGTGCATAAGTCTGACGGAGGGCTAACCCAGAAGTTCACTTTGGATGAACTGTTGACTAATGTTATGATTTATTGGATTTCAAATAATGTTGTCTCCACTTTAAGATATCATTATTCAATTGTGCAAGTTCCTTTCATTCACAAGTGAGCGTTTTGTCAATTAATTTGCCCACTGCTTGACTCAATCTTCTCATTAATCTTTCGACAGTCATGTAGTCTCAGCCGGTGTTCCCGTAGCTATTGCTGACTTTCCACATCAAATAAGTCGGTGTCCAAGAGATATCATAGAGTACCAATATAGTAACCTTGTTCAGTACACGGAGATGCCCAGAGGGGGACATTTCGCAGCACATGAACAGCCAAAACTGTTGTCTGAAGACATCCATAAATTTATTAAAACTGTTTTGAATACCAAAAATCTATGAAATTCTCAACAAAACAATTTATTCAATAAAATCATTATTTTATTTTAAATATAAATTCAAAACGATTTCAAATGAATTAAATATAATTTACAACAATTTTATTATCTATACATAAGTAAAGATTGTCAAACAGTAAAGACTTTTAAATAAATTGTAACTAATTATACTATTTATGAAAAATTAATCCATTCTTTAAGGAAGTTGTCATTAGTTAATGATTAATAAGAAGACGTTTGAAAAATATTTTTATGGAAATATATTAATAAATTCATCAAATTTATGGACACAAGTTTTTAGAGTCGAAACAAACACATTGGAAACGACAATAAGCAGGTTTTGCCTCAATTTCTTAAAATTGACATGCTTAATTATAATTTATTACAACACATTAATCTCAGTTCACTTTCCATTAATCTTTGGTTTGAAAAAAATAGTAATTGAGTTGAGGGTCATTTCATCTCATAATTTTAGAGATAAAACATTGAGAAAAAAAATCATTAAATTTAATCTGAAATAAAAACATATGAAATGAAAAAAATGAGAACTATTTTTGATTTAAAATCAAATTAAAATACAAGACTTATATCCATAGAATAAAAGCGTTAAATAATATTTGATTTTTGAGTGAAAGTAACGCACATTTATTTTATCACAAGTGTTGGCGTCAAACAATTTAAGTCTATTATAGAGTATAATCATGTCTTTGTCATGAATTCCCTGCCAATATATAGAGTATTTATAATAGTAGCAGAGGTCAAGTGTTTTTAAATCACAGTCACTTCTTGAGTCCAGATATAAGAGTCCGGGCATTGATTTTCGTGGAATTTTTAATTTCGATGCAATAATGCCTGTTATGTAGGCGTCCTCGAAAGGTAGCGCCGGTAATGATTCCCTAATTGCTGTCGTGTACATTGACAAAGTTTTATGGCCAGGTATCAACCATGGACCACCTATGAAGTCTGGATAGTAGTCAAGTGGATAATCCTGGAATAGTTTTAATGTATTTTTCCATTAGAATAAAAATGCTCTTAAAAAACATATCAGAAAAGAATCACAAATTCTTTGGGACTCAATAAAAGTGTTTCTCCGATTTCACACAATATTAATACAGTTTACGAGTAGTGCTCAAGAAGTGCCCAAAAACTGTCCCTTTTTTGCATTTCTTAAAAGCCTGAATAACCAGGACTTAGCACAGAGGGGTTAGAGATGAGGTTTGCCTCAGAAACAGCAGCTGTTTATAGATGTGACTTCTGTTTTTATAGCTGTAATGTCTAGACTTTTAAAGCCTTAGGTGGTCTAAACTGCGTGGGTGCAAATCCAAGGGGGTATAACTTTTCATTTAATCAGATTTAATCAATCTAAATTGAGACAGGTTCCACTTTTTCCAATTCTAGGAGTGTTTTTTTCACTGATTCCTATCTGATCAGCAATAATGACAACTTGGTTACCTGTCTTCAATGGAAAGCCTGTGTGTGGTTATCCCTCATCTCTTTTTGCTAATTTTATAGTAATGGTCACTCTCTCACTCTCTCTCTATAAACGGATATGCTCTCAATAGCCCAGAGCTGACAATTTTACTTAAAAAACATATAAAAAGTTATTGTTTGAGTGGAAAGACTGAGAAAAGGCACGAAAGACACTCACATTCGTATTTATTGCCCACTTTGAGGTAGTGTTGTCTCTGAAGACGATTGGATGGAACCATAAAAAGCCATAAATACTGTCCGCAACCGTATTGTCAACGAATTTAATTAAATTATTGCTAATAAGAAGACTGTCGTCGTCGGTCTTTAGCACAAACTTGACAAAAGGGCAATTTTGTGCTGACCAGCGAAGTATTCCTATCGCTTTGATGGTACAGTTATAATAACTTTCATAAAAACGCCACTGAATTATATCGTTATATATTCTATCCTCAGATATAACTCTCTTCTGAATATCACTATTTGCGGACAGACCTAAAGTGAAGTAGAATTTTGTTTTATTGTTGGTCTTAAAATCTTTGGCCCAACTCTTCCGAATGGTTTGCCGTCGCTGGAAGTCATCGACTCTGTTCATAACCATAACCACTAAGTTTAGATCTGCGCCCAACTCAGCACTACACGACTCCTTATCAATCATCAGCCCTCCAGTCATCTCATATATGTCTTTTGGATAGACTAGTATTGAATCACTTCTTTGACTTTGAGTAGAGTTTGTGACTAAATTCTTCAAATGTTTGTCCACAGACTCGATCTGAGCCCATATCTCACGTTTGGACACTTTCGGGTCTTTGGATGACATCTCAGAACTATTAACTACAGAACTCTGAATGAGAAGAGAAGGCACATCCTCTTCACTAAACATTAAATATACTGTAATTATCAAAATTACAAATATATTCAACAGAATAAATAACTTTTTAATCATATCTTCACTGAATTGGGAAATAATAGAAGAGAACCAGTATTTCAAAGCCTTTACTAAAACATTTCTAACACTTTTGTTAAATATTAATATTTGCCAAAAAAAAGTTTAGTATTTTTTTTTTTTTTTAGTATTAATACAACACAAGTGATAATCAAAACAAATCTTCAATTCGTGTAAAAAATATTATTTATTAATAATTAATAATAAAATTTTTAGATTTTGAAGAACTGGTTTCACACATCTATAAAATGTATCCAAAATCATCTTTGAATGCCTCTGACGGTAACCGCAGATCTAGTGAAGCCAACTATCGATATATCGATAAAGTATAAGCAAATGCATAGTTTGTGCACACCTTTCCTCAGTTCCACTCACTTTCTGAGTCTAAAAATAATGAGAGAAAAAATAATCCGATTAATGTTTTTCCCGATATTTAGCTCTCAATTGATTTGAATTTCAAATTTTTCTCAAAAGTATTCTGGATTTTAACGATTGATAAGTTAAAAGTCAATATTATTGACTCGACTTCACTCAGTTCACTGTATTCACTGTATTATTCAATTCACTAAAGTTTGGATTAGATTGTCTTCGATATTATTTCATCGATTATTATTTTTTGGGCAATTTTTATTCAGATAATTTTATCATTTTTATTACACGATTATAAAAAATTATCGATATTATTGTTTTATCGAAGAAAACTTGTCTTAACTTGTTCATTTTATTGCTCAAATATCCAGATTATAAGGAAAATTCAAATATTATTCGAATTGAGACTAATTTTTTGGTTTTTAATAACTTAAGAGCGATGTCCACAAAATTATCTTGATAATTAATTGGTTACTTAAACGTGATTTAATAAAGTGAGCTAGCAAATTGCAATAAAAATATTTTAGATAAAATGATTAAAATCTAGAGATTTAGAGCTTTTAATATCAGTTAAAACTAATTAATATAAGAGTTGAATGAATTTGAATTCAAAAAAGAATTAAATTATAAAAAATATATTAAAATTTTTTGAAAAATATTTCGACGACAAAATTATGCAAAAATTGTGACAAAAAAATGTTTGACTTCACATAAAATCTAATTTAATAAAATGACGGCTCATTTCTCTTATGAATTTATTTTAATTTGTTTTGATTTAAAATATATGATCTCTTATTTGTAAACGACTTATGCTTTACTCAAACAAAACTTCAATAAATTTGAATATGAGTTTAAACAATAGATATGAAAATATTAACAATAATTTAATTATATTTTAGACAAAAACAAAAGATTTAGAAAACATTTTAAAACTCATTTAAAGTAAAAATTTTATTGAATTTGTTTAACCTTTTAATATATATATATCTTAGAAACTAAATAGAAGACTTAATATGTTAATTAATATTCAAGAAATGTTGGATTTATCCACTTGGATATTTGTATCTTATCACTTTTTAATTAAATAAATTTAACGCATTTTATATTCAGTAAACGTGTTTTGCAATTTTCAATAGATTTCACTGAATTTGTAGACATTAAAAGTTTTAATAACATTAAACTACTTTTGAAATTCATTACATTTCTATTTTATTATTGTTTCGATGATTTTTAGATTATTTAATAAATAACTTCTTTATAAATCTATAATTAAAGTTAAACTCAAATTCAGATAATATACTCATACCTCGTCTAAAGAGAGTTGATTTTTGT
>JAQFZL010001070.1:0-11720 GCA_034695685.1 Galumna lanceata
AGGCTATGAAGGAAGGGTGGGTCTGTCTGGCCAGGCCTCGCTCAATCTATCTAGTATCAACGAGAATGACCAAGGATGGTATGAATGCAAAGTATTCTTCTTGAATCGTCCACCTGAGCCTATCAGAAATGGAACCTGGGTTCACCTTGATGTTCATGGTATGAATAATAGATCTTGTTTATTTTATAAAATAACCAAGTATCAATTTTTAATCATATTGTTTGCTAGATTCAATTCTAGTTTATTTATTCAAGAAAAATATATAATTTAATACATTGATAGTTCATTTTGGTAATAAACCTTGTTTATTATTTATCGGATTAATGAGCAAGCTATTATTCTTAACAAATATGAATTTCTATGATGAAAATTACTGAACTTTTCTTAATAGTTTCTGTAATTTTGTCAGAATTGGTCATAAAAATTACTAAATTATTCAACGCTTTTATAAAACTTTAAAAAATTTTGTTTAAAATATATGAAAATATGAAAACAAAATACATTTTTATTAGATTTCATTGAAATGTTTCAGCAAAAAATGCAAATTATTCTGTAATTTAAGAATAATTCTATTTTATTCTCATCCGTGAACTCAAACAACAATCAAATTTTATTTTATGACAATCAAAATATATAACAATATCTGAAGAGCACTAAAACACAAGTAATTTATGTAAATCAAGCCTTCAGTTGTATTTAACTAAACTTAAACTCATTTTAATATTTTTTTTATTCAAAGTTAAAGGAATTCATAAATTTTTTTTTCAAGAATTTAATTTCAAAAGAAAGTGATTACAAAAAAATACTATTTCATCTTTTTTTCACCAGGGACCTTTTCCTTCTATAGTATTTTATGCATTACTTGATCATATGAATGTTCTAGATATTTTTTATTCTAGTTAAAATGGAAAATATTAAAATATTTTATAAAGTATGCAAGAGTTTCAAAATTATTTTACCCAGAAAAAATACCTATTTTAAAAATAAAACATATCTAGCTTGAATAATAAATATTCAATCTAGTTTACATGAAAGAAGCTTGGTATATTTTAAAATTTTCATTATTTTTCTTTACAAACTTTACATGATAGAAAAATGTCAGAAAATAATCTTGTTAATTTAAAAGTTCTATTGAAAAAAACACCAAAAAATTTGGTTAAAATTTGTCATTGAATTTAAACGAAAACTTATTAAAAATAATCCCTTTTTTGTTCCCAAAATCACTAATAAATCACTTTTGAGTTAATGAAAAAAATGTTGTTTTTATACCAAAAGAGAAACTCTTTTTTCTTTTATAAAACTTTTCTGAAACTCAATTAAGAAGAGCTTCAAATTAAAAGAGGTTTAAATTTTTCATGAATTAAGTGAAACGTATGTGAATTGCTCTTAGAATTAAAACTAAGAATAGCCAGGAGTGGTCTCCACTTGAATATTATTATAGAGAACAGAATAAAATCCGTTCCTTAAAGAAAAGGGTTTTATATTTAAAATGATATAAAACTTGTTATCTTTTCCTCGAATTATAATAACAGCTTAAATGTTGTAATAAAATGTTTAAAACATTGAAAACAAAAATTTAATTACAATTAAAGCAAATAATTTCTACAATTATTTTATTAGAATATTTATTATGTTAAAAATAATGATAAAAATGAGCAAATAAGATTTAAAGTGTTCTTGTTTAAACTGATTTAAAGCTAGATTATACGCTGGTGGTTGTATTTTGCAGGATTAAAATTAAGAGCAATTTTGTAGCAAAAAATAATGAAAAAAATAGAATTAAATCTTTTTTGATTTATACAGAATTGCATTAAATTATTGAGAAGTTGTCTGAAACACAACTCAAACATAAATTATTCAATAAATTAGTTCGCATTGAAATGTGTCTCAGGTTTTGAATTAAGACTACTTTTAATAATATATTGAGTTTTATTCCAACAGAAGAGATGAAAAAACAAAATAATATCTTTGAAACTCTTATTTTTTCTGAAGATCTCTTCGGAATGAAATTATTTTTACTTTTCTTTCCGTTTTTATAAAATGTAAAACCATTTCAAAGGAACCCTCAAATGATTTCATTGAATATCAAATACTTGTTATTGAAAAACAGTTTTACTTTAAAAATCCCGACACAAAAGTCTCAGACATATTATGAAAGGATATTTTTTAAGAGCTATTTTACCTTTTTTTCAATAGATATAAGCATCTTGGTTATGATAATCTTGAAAATTCTATTAAATATTCAATAAATTAAAATATATTTTGAGACCAAAACTAATCTTCTTTTCACTTAAACTAGTGATTCATGAAAAAAGATTTTGAAATATTTCTAAAATAAATACCATGGTATTAAGCCAGGCTATATTTAAAGTAACCTTGGAATATATTAATAGAAATACCTTGTTTAACATTATTAAAACTCTTTTTTTTTTTGGTAAAACCTTTCACTAAATTGTTTATTATTCATCTATTTTTGAGAAAAAGCTTTTTAATGTAAATATTCATTATATTCTTGGTAATAATCTAGTAAATTTCCAGAGTATTCCATTAACTCTTGTATTTCAACACTTATTTATTATAACATTTGATATAAAAAAGATGAGGAAATTAACAAAAAGAAAGGAATATATGGAAACAAAAAGTGAGAATAAATGACAACTTCTTAAGAAAAGTTAACTCCAGTAAAGTGTAATAACTCTTAATTTGAGTTAATATACATTTTTATCTCATTATTATTCCGATGTCTACAACACTAATACGATATTATAAGACTAGAAGTGAATATAATTACGTTAACTAAAGCTCTGTTATAACTCTGGTATAACTCTTAATTTGACAGCACCGCCACATTTTCGGCTCAAACCGCCTGATGTAATCTATGTAAAAGTGGGCGAATCAATAACTATGCCCTGCGAAGCGATGGGCACTCCTCCACCTGCTATAGTCTGGTATAAGGTATGGACCAAACACTAGAAGTCAAGACATTTCTCATTAGTTTTATTGAATATAAAAAACACATAAATTACTTTTTTATCGATTTTTTACACATAATTAGACTTTTCTTATATTGAAAAAACACTTTTCTTTTATAATTATCTGTCGGACAACTAATTCATGTCTAATGTATTTTCAGGACAACCTTCCTCTGGAAGGCAGCGCTTCTGTTCATGTGCTCAATACTGAGTTAAGGATCTCAAACATACAACAGACAGATATCGGTGATTATGTCTGTATGGCTCGCAATAGGGAGGGCTCGAAGACGGCCATCACTAAAGTGATAATCGCGGGTTCGGCGGTCATAACAGCGCCGCCCCGAAACCAGACACGTCTTGAAGGCGACCAAATTGAGATGTTCTGTGAGGCGAAAGCACTGCCATCTAATGTCACTCATCGTTGGTTTCATAACGGGGTTGACATCAGTCAACTTACATGGTTAGAGACCCGGACAGTCATACGAAGAGACGGCACACTCTTCATAAATCCGAGTACAGCCGAAGACTCCGGTGAATACATGTGTGAAGTGTCCAACGGAATCGGCACTCCTGACACTTCCAGTGCTTTCCTAAGTGTTGAATGTAAGTCATTAGCCCTAATTGATCCCTGGATTAAATCAATGGTTGTGCAGATCCTGCGCGGGTCACATACTCGCCAACCATCCAATATCTGCCACACGGGTTGTCCGGAATAGTCCGGTGTTTCATTCAGGCGTCGCCTCCGTTTCAGTTCATTACTTGGACTAAAGACAGGCGACCTTTTGATCCGAACTCAACGCCTGGTGTCGTCACTCTCAACAACGGTTCACTTCTGTTCCAAAGAGTGAGTCACGAACACCAGGGAAGGTATCGCTGCACTCCATATAATCTTCACGGCACGAGTGGTACTTCCAATCCTATGGAGGTCTTAGTCAGAGGTAATATCTCTTATTTATGGCCTAAATTTGATAACAAAGTCTGAGCTCTAATATCACCGCTTGAGGTAAAGGTTATAAACGATCGTGACTTCCGTTTTGCCAATCAATAGGACAGTCGCTCAAACCTTTAAAGGCTAACATTTGGGGACTTTAATGACCAAACCATACATCACTTTAGACACTGAAGTCGTTTAGACTTTAATCTCAAACTTATTCTGTCCTTAAAATTATAATCAAATAATAATAAAATCTATTTTCTATAAAAATAATCATTAATTTAATGTAAAGTAAATAACTTTCAATTGAAATATCAATTGTTTTGCGATCACTATTCTAACCACTTGTCTAATGAGTGTCTGTCTACACATCCCCTACAGAACCGCCAAAATTCACTATAAAACCTAATGATATGTACCAGAAGTCAGTTAACAGTGAAGTTATTATGCCGTGCGATGGTGTCGGACAGCCTAAACCAAACATCATTTGGAGAAAAGTAAGACAATATTGTGTTTAATATAATTTTCGTGGAGAGAGGGAGAGTGAGAGGGAGAGAGAGAGAGAGAGAGAGAGAGAGAGAGAGAGAGCACACCACACATACACACACACACATAGACACTATCAGATGGAATGCTTGTTAGTGTCGATCATTTGTGTGTTTTGTTCGCCACAACAGTCCATTCATCACTTAATAATCCGCTTCTGTTTTGGCATCAAAAGTAGCTTTTCTGCTATCAGTTCCCGAAATTCCGATCAATTATTATCTGTTCTCTATTCCAATCCTTCTATTATTTGAGTTCTCCCTCCGAGTCGTCCCCAAAACAACTTTATTTATTAATCACTCTTTTTCTCATTAGTTTCGCCACTTTTGACAAATGATAGATATTTTTGTTGTCCACTCTTTCGCTCTGAAAAATATGCACTAAATATGATTTGAGGATAACTTTTACCATAATTTAAATAATCGCTAAAATATTTCGGATAAATTACCAGACATTCAGTAGATTATCATTTATTGCATGAATACATTCACTCGATATTTAAAATGATTTTCAAATTTATTTAATGATTTGAATGAAAGTTAAAGTTATAAAAGAATTCATTTATGAATCATTAAGTAATCATTTATTGATTGACTTTTAGTCCGACGGAAGTAAATTACCGAAAGAGCGTTCATCCCTTCGTTCAGGTAATTTGACCATCAAATCAATTAAGAAAGAGGACCACGGATTGTATGAATGTGTCCTCGAGAATGAAATCGCAACTCTCATCGCAACAACTATACTATTAGTCAATAGTAAATATTCCTTTGATTTCATTTTACTAAATATTAATTAATTTGTGTAAATCACTACTCATTTTAGACACAACACCACATCCGCCACAAAATGTTTCTGTGAATACGAGTGCGTTCGCCGCTACCGTCCAATGGGTTCCCAACTATAATGGAGGTTATGAACAGACATTTCATCTGAGGTTTGGCCCATAATTTAATGAATTCATTACTTAATTAATAGAATAAATTATTGCAGGTACCGCTTTTCTGACCAAGGTGACTCAGATTGGAAGACCATAAGAGTGCCGCCGCCCGAGTCGTTGACGGCATTCACGTTATATAATCTTCAATCGGACGCCGAATATGATTTCCAAGTGTTTGCCTCCAATCGTTTGGGAGTGGGATTAGCGTCGCCTTTAGTCAGGGCTCGAACCAAATGTAAGTATTGTTTTGATTTAATTATAACTTTAATTGGAAACCTATGGAAAGTGTTTATCCCTTTCGGCCATCCCTTCATTCCCTTTAAATATTGTCGATAAAACTATTCTATTCTTCAAAACAAATGTTTTATTCAAAAGTTTTTCAATTAATTTGTGATTTCCTTCGAAAAGTGTGGGATTTACAGAAGGGAATATACCCAACAGACGCATACGGAGCCACTTATATCCCGACCGTTCAAAAGCCTTCAGGTAAGGATCAGTTTTTCTTTCGCTTAACAACAACTAATACAACAACAAATGCATGGCTTTCCGGTTAAAAATCCTGTGCTTTGCATGAGATCTAAGAACTTGAGTGACGATTGTTTTGAATGTGTTATCGACTTATCCTATCATTACATCCTCTTTAAGGGAATTTTGATGGTTTACCTAAAAATCGATTAATTTGTTCATTAAAAACAAATTAGTTCTAACTTTGATTAGAGATATGAATAATGATTTGCAGGTTTATTCCCAAATACTTGAGGGGTAATCTCTGCTGTAAAAATACATTTAATTATAGCTTAGAATAACAATAAGAATATCTCTTTTTCGGTGAATAATCTCTTTTAAAAAAGACAGCGAATAATATTCTGACCGAAAAAAAGTAGAAAAAAAGAAGTAAAGAATAACAGAAGAAAAAGTTAATAAGATTTTGATAAAGTTGTGAACAATAGGGGGAAAACTGTTGGGGGCTATAAATATGCAGTGATGCACAAAATTCCCTTTAATTGAATCGCTAAAAAACTTATTGCACTTTAGAGTTGAGTGGAGTCTAAGCCCAGGCTTTTCATAGTTTTCCTCCGCTCCTGAGTATAGAAAAAAAGCCGTTTTACCTCTCATTCAATCACGTTTTGCACAATCCTTTTACTTTTGCACACTCTATTGTATATCACTTTTGAGAGGAAGAGCCTCTGCTCTTCACTTAATAACAGTAGAATAGAAAAACACATTCTCTTGCCTTTAGTTTGAACTGAAAACGAAAATATCGTTACTTTGAGTAGTGCTTCAAATCTGTAGTAAACGAAGAGTAGATTCTTCTTTAGACAAATTTAGTTATGCATGAATTGCCAATGAATTAAAAAAAAAGACCTGGTATTCAATGCCGGATGAATAGGCAAAAGAGAAATTTTTAAGTTTATTAAAGAAGTATTTTTTGCACTTCTTTTATGTGTCCTCTTCTCTGCCTCTTAACTACTGAAACGCATATACTTTGGAACGTATTATAAGAGAGTTGTGTTTATGAGAGTTTTCCAGTATATTAAGCATGCATTTTGATAGTACCAATTGATAGTACCATTTGTATTCTGGTATTATTCGAGTGAAAGAACCGAACAATTATTGTTAAATTAGTTGGTATTTGTGTCGGAGTGTTGTTCGCATGCATTGCCTCCGAATAAAGTAGTAAAGGGTTTGGGATAAGTCTTTGCTTTTATGAATGTTTGTATGCACTCACTTTTGCTACTCTTGGCTGCATTCGATGCACATATGTTTGCTCACAACCGACACACACGACATACTTACACAGGTATTCCCACTGATGTTCCGACATCATCACCGACAACAACCCCTGTAGGACCCAAACCAGGAATGCCTCGCAACGTATCCATTGAGAAGATGGCTCAAGGATGGGTCATATCGTGGTTACCACCGATCAATAAATCAGTTGCGGTCGCCTACTATCGAATCGAGTTTAAGGAAGAGGACGGCCGCTGGCAATATAGTGAGCCCATTGCCAAAGACACTGCCTTTTTAGGTAAACACTTAACCAAATGTTTGCATATCAGTCACTAAAATCTCATTTGAATTGCAGTTAAAAACTTGGATTCCGGTACGAAATACACGTTCCGAGTGTGGGCTTACTCTATATTAGGCAACGGGGAAGTCAGTGAACCATTAGAGTACAAAATACCGGGTAATTTTGCAAATCAGATAATCATTTAGACATAATTGACATCTGCCTCTCACTCACCCATTAATCTTAGGTCCCAGTGATGGCCTCAAAGGTGCCCGGGCTATAACAGCCGGCATTGTTGGTAGTGTTCTCTTCTTTGTTACCGCTATTGTTCTGTCCGTTTGTGTCGTAAAAATATGTAATAAAAGGAAGCGGAGAAAAATGGAAAAAGGTTTCAATGATTTACTTTATATTGTTATGTCTTTTTATTAACACAAACATTACATAAAAAACTAAATATTTTGAACACTTATTGTCAGAAAAAAGTTGTTCTGATCTTTATTTATACCTCAATAACAATCCATTGCTTATATTTTAGCTTATATGATGGTCACATGTCCGGTAATGGATGGCGTCAATGGTGGACACCATTCGCATGTTGACAGTCCAGTGCCTTTGAAACAGTAAGTATTATGACCTCTACTGAGAACAGTCATCAAAACCAAAGTTATATCATATAAAATAAACCTTTTATTTAATGGCCAAACGGTTAGACTATAAATGGAGGCTTTCACTCAATTTTGACAATTCATTCCGATTTATTGCTAGATTATCTTCACCTTTATTTTTTAAGATTATAAAATAATCTTGTTATAATAAAAAGTAAAGTTCCATTTGACTTAACCTTAAGGAAGACATCACTCAATGTTTGGCCATTAATTGAATTTTTGAAGACAATATTCTGTGAGTTTTTCACAGAAGATATACACAAAACTTCCGCTTCTTTTCTGTTTCAAACCATATCTGATTTATTCTGTTCTGTATTTCTGTCACTATTGGCTGCCATTCCAACAACGGAGCAAATCAGGAGGTGATTGATCGCAGCTGATGGTCAACTGTAAAGCCTAAGTTGCCATCATTTGAATGCATGCGATTTCCTCGTTTATAATCCTATCCTTTATTCCTTAAACACGACTAACAAAATTGTTTCTCTTTTTTCTATCTTATTCTCTCTTCGCTCACTCTATCGGCTCTGGTATTTGGGATATCTGTGCCCATGAATACAATTACAGCTCACGACGATATAATCTGTAGTTTAGGTACTCCGGGAAGTCTATTGGGTAAGAGTTGTTTCTACTAATACTTCTTCACCACTGTTTGCACGCAACTAACAGACCATTGGCTTCGGTATCGCTCGCACTGACTCTCACATCAAAATCAATTAAAAATCAATGATTTATTAAATTAGTATCCATTGAATAGTCCACTGGTTTTCGCACTTTTATTATGATCTGAACTGAAGTCTCTTTTAATTATCAAATGATTGAAACGAAACTAAAATTATTATATGACTGAAAAACTATTGGAATCCAATTAATTGCTAAACCAATGAATCCTATGCTTTCCTTATCTAATGCACCGCCAAAAATGCTTACAAATAATTCACGATTATTAAGTATAGTTCATAGTAGTGGTCCCGTCCAGTTCATAGCTCGGGCTAAGGCCAGAGCGGCCCTAAATAATTGCTTATATGTTATGTTCGTTGCAGACGTGCGAAAAGCGGAATATCAGGTTTAATACAGTTATTGATTAGAAGTATTTTGCAAAGATTCGGTTCACACCGTCTTCAACGAAGACCAACTGAGTCCAGACATGTGGCCGGACGTGATAGTTCACCCCTTGGAGTTCAGTCATTCCAAGAGATTACCACCGATTGGGGAACTGCCGGAGTCCCGTCTTCACCGCCTGCGCGACGAAGAGCTATGAAGAACGTCAGATACAATGTTGAGATGGAGTACAGCCGTCCCTTAGGTTCCATCAGTAGAACATCCGATGGAAAGTTTGTTGTCAAAGGACACCATATATTCCCTAAACAGGGCTATTATGAGGAGCAGACGCACAATTACGATCTGACCCCTTCCAATCAGGCCAGTGTTAGGGGGAGTTTTCGAAGTGATGGTAGCGGTCAAAGTGGACCCAACCATCAAATTCAGTTCCCATCTCATAGACATCTACACTCATTCATCACTCGTTCATCGACACATCAGTCACTTCCGTCCCGATCACATCCTAACCGTTCATTCAGTCCTCAGTCATATTCGTTCCGTTCGGGTCATAACATTTCTCAAGTCTTCAGACCACGTGATACACGTTTCCGGACCAGTTCTCCCGGTCCGGGACTAACACCTGATTCGCTTCTTATGGATCAGGAAATCAGTTCTGTTCGACAGACGTCCTCTTCTTTTGAGAGATCGTCACTTCAAAATCCTATGATATCTTCGGCGACACTGCGATCACAACTACAAGAGTTGCCGGCACTGCGTCCTATTCACGAACACCTCCAACGACAGAACCATTCCTTATCCCATTTGAGGGCAACAGTTCCTATCGCACGTCAACCCAATTTCCGCCCCATAAATAAGGGTCCACTTCTTTTAGAGACAGTTCCCGAAGCCATCTATGATTCGGTGCATTTGTCTCCGATGTATCGCTCGGCCACAGGAAGAGACGCTCCCGAAACAGGCATTTGGAGGGAAGAACAACACTTCCACCACAATATCGGTGGCGAAAACCTAATGCTTAGGGGTTTGTCACTAATCATTAGTTTCTAATTAAGTAATTTGTTTGTTTTACTTAAAGGTGTGCCCACAATATCTGCCCGAGCGATGTCCAGACCATATCAAAACGTTCCACTTCCCCGTCATATGTTAGGAGTGCCACAAATTTATAGACAGAGACCTCCAAAAGAAAGCAAAATATTCGTCGATGAGAGCGACGAAATGCGTTTCAGTGCTCCGCCAAAAATGGTGTTTAAAAAGCCGAGAGCAGCGCCACCACCCCCTCCCTCCCCAATGGCTGCCAACGAAGCGACACAACCGAAGAACAAATTCGACACAACAGGAAGTAGTGATTCATCAAACGATCAGCCCATCACATATACTCGAGACAGACTCTTGGGTGCAGTCGAGAAAGTCAGGAGTGGTATGTTATTGGCCAGAGCCTCACCTTATATACAAGAGGGTATGTCTAATGACTCAGTATTTGTTTTGTAATACAAATGAATTTCCATTAATTTAAAGGCTTTCAAACTCCGACTTCATTACAAACTCCATCACAAACTCCTATCGATAAACATTTGTTGGAAAATCCTGAGTCAATGTTAAGACAACGTCGGCCGACACCCGTCCGTTTCGCTGAAGACACTGAAGTTTTCGTTGACGATAACCACAACCAAATGCGATACCGCGCACCACACCCTCCCAGTAGAGCCAGTATGACGAGTATGTCCTCAGGAAGAGGCAGTTCAGGACACGAGGGCTCCGCAAAGACAACATCAGCGTCGCACTCACGCGGAGACTCGTTCCAAGACTCGCCTCGAAGTGAAATCCAGACCTCTTCTAATATCGATAAGACAACGAGCAGTAGCTCTGGTATCGTGAGTCGAAACCTGTCCTCATTATTGCAGTCATCGACATCTCCCGGTCAGAGTTCTGGCATAAGCGCCAGTTCCGCTTCTGCGACGCCCGTCAAAATCCCAAAAAGAGTTAACTTAAAACAGTCATATCCTTCATCAAGTTATCCACCGACGCGAGCAGTGATAGAATCACCTCATTCTGAGCCAATATTCCCGTCATATGCGCCTCCAATGGAACCGTTGGACGTTTCGGTCGACGAAAACTACGAATTCGATTCGATATCTCCACTCGAGACCGAACTCATTGAAAAACTAAGACGAGAACAGTTACGATGGCGTCAATATCAACAACAACATCAACAGTACAGATACCAACAGCACCGCCAAAGGGGACCCTTCAGTGATTCTGAAGTCTACGGAACTCTTCCTTCGAGGCGTAGGTTTGAAGACGACGACGCGCGCTGTGCGGCTCTCAAAGAAGAGTTCTTCAGATTCAGAAGACAACAATACCTCCAACAACAGCAACAACAACAACAACAAAGCGAAGATCAGAGCTCTTCTGATGAGTTCGAGAGCGCCTGTTGACCATTGCTCTGATGGGCAGCCATTTGCTGGCCTCTGACCACCATTTTTTTGGAACTGATTTTCAAAATCACTGCCAAAATATTTCGGTTTTAATCAAAAGTTATTCGTATTTATAGTTATTTAATATAAATATATTGTTATTTATATTGTTTTCCAAATAGTATTTG